>VXBI01008156.1:248403-291613 GCA_013397375.1 Toxostoma redivivum | reverse complement strand
CGGCTGCAGCCCCGCGAGCCGCCCGCCTGGGCACAGCAGCTGACGGAGGACGGGGACACGTAAGTGGGGGTCGAGGACGGGGCAGGGGTGGCTAGGACACGGTGGGGAGCTCGGTACGAGCAGTCCGGGACAGGATGTGCTTGCCGGCGGGGCGGCGCTGGGCTGGGCCGCGCCGGTAGGGAAGGGAGGGGGTGCGGAAAGTCCCTGGAGCGGCGCCAGGGAGAGGCGGCTCCCGCGGCCGCGGAAAGCCCCGGCCGCGCCGAAAGCCCCGGCTTGCGACACCCGCGCGTGACCCGGCCCGGCCCGCCCGGGGGCTCAGTGTGGCGTCGTGGGGGGGTTAACGTGTGTCGCTTCATTACTCCTTTTTTTCCCCCCCTGCAGTTTTCTCCACTTGGCTATTATTCACGAAGAAAAAGCCCTGAGCCTAGAGGTGATCCAGCAGGCAGCCGGTGACCGGGCTTTCCTGAACTTCCAGAACAACCTTAGCCAGGTACTTTCACCTCGATAGCCCCGAATCCTGATCAGCCCCGGCCACACCCACACACTCCCTCTGGGGAATTCCCCCAGAAAAGTCCCTTTAATTTTTTTTTTTTTTTAATTGATGGAATCAATTGAATCAAAGCCTACATTCAGGAAAGTCCCTAGCTGGCTTCAGCCACTGCTGCTACAATGCTTCCTCTCCCCTGAGAGAGTGGCATTTAACGCCCACATTTTTTGAATATGATGCCATGGGTTGCATCCCTCTTTATGGTGATGTTAATGATACCCTTCATACCAACTGACTGTTGGTTTATCCAGAGAGCCCGAAGTTCATCACTTCCAGATGAATAGGCAACTATACAACAACTTGGGAAGCATGAAGAACTGAGTTTATGGGGCGTTCTTTAATGCTTTTATTTGTTGGCACAAATCACTAAGTGAACAAGAGGTCTGCTTTGTATAGATGTTGCTGCCAAGTTCGTGGTGTAACTTACAGTCCACTTTTGCTCTTGTGCTTGCAGACTCCTCTTCACCTGGCAGTGATAACTGATCAGCCTGAAATTGCTGAGCATCTTCTGAAGGCTGGATGTGACCTGGAAATCAGAGACTTCCGAGGAAACACCCCCCTGCACATTGCCTGCCAGCAGGGCTCCCTCAGGAGTGTCAGCGTGCTCACACAGTACTGCCAGCCGCACCATCTCCTCCCTGTCCTGCAGGCAGCCAACTACAACGGTACGGGCACACTCCTGAACAGTTCATCTTGTTGTGCTGCACTGAGGGTAGGGTCGGTCTCCTGTGGATCTCAAAGATCTCTGGAGAGATGGAAGAGGATTATTATGTCCCGTTTGAGAGTTGAGGAGCCCAAAGCATACAGCAGTGTCTGACTTTTTTGAAATGCCAATGTCTTGTAGGCCTTCTCACTGTTGATTATAGTCTCTCACAGCTTTGAACCTTTTAGTGAGTGCCTTTGCCCTGGTTCTCATTTTTTTGTTTGTTATAAGTTGCGCTCGAACACTGGAATAGCACCTCCAAGAAATCTCAAAATCCAACCCTTTTATTCAGACTAGAAACTGGAAAGCTCTTCTGGAAAACACCCTTTTGCTGTGAATGAATTGCAAATTTAGAAACCATCCTGCCTATCATCTTGACTTTAATGATGAGGCATTGAGTGAGACCAGGTTTTTCCTTTGTTTGTATCTTTCAGGACATACATGTCTTCATTTAGCATCTATTCAAGGATACCTGGCTATTGTTGAGTATCTGCTGTCCTTGGGAGCAGATGTAAACGCACAGGTAGGTAATGTGTGCCGTGAATTTATCTGAGTTGGGGCTCTGTAGTCTTAAGAATCAACAGGTCTGACAATGGCTCTGCTTCTCCTAACATACCAAACCTTACACTATTTTCATACAGGAGCCATGCAATGGCAGAACAGCACTACATTTGGCAGTCGATCTGCAGAATTCAGACCTAGTGTCGCTTTTGGTGAAACATGGGGCAGATGTGAACAAAGTCACCTATCAGGGCTATTCCCCCTATCAACTCACATGGGGAAGAGACAACTCAAGCATACAGGAACAGCTGAAGCAGCTGACCACAGCTGACCTGCAGATGTTGCCAGAAAGTGAGGATGAAGAGAGCAGTGAATCGGAGCCTGAGTTCACAGAGGATGAAGTAAGTAGCTGTTGTCCTTTTTACAAGGGAAGGGGAAAATCCTGTCCTGTGCAGGGTATTTTTTGGTGTCACTTTGATAGCATGCCCCAGTGACTTCTTGCTGTGTAACAGATAGGTATACCAAAGATTATGCTATCAGCAATCAGCAAAATGGCAGATGGGGCAAGCACATAAAGAGAGTAAGAATAAAATGTAAAAAATAACATGAGGGAATGGAGGTTAGCTTCATGCAGTGTGGTTCTCTGAACACTGTTCTGTGGCTGACACAGAACATCATGAGAGAAAATCCAAGTTAGTGGGTGGTTTTCTCCTCCCTAGGATTTGTTTTTCTAACATTGTGAGTGCTGCATTAAGTAGCATATGTAACCATTTTGGTGTAGAAATTTTATACCCTGCTGAAGTCTGGGCATGTAGCATTTGGCTATTATCCCAGAATGGATATGATACTTTAAGTAAGATTTTTGCATTAACAGCATTTTGTTGTTTTTTGTTTTTTTTTCTTGCAGCTTCTATATGATGACTGCCTTATTGGAGGACGACAGCTGGCATTTTAAAGCAGAGCTTTCTCTGAAAAGAAGTGACTGTATACATATATACATGTATAGAAAAAGGACTGGCTTTCTGCATCTAAAAAGAAAGTCACAATGTGGAGAGAAAAAAGAGGAGGGAAATACTACACTGCCCAGCAAGGAGAAGGAGCACATAATTGTAACAGGACAGTTCCAGGATCTCCCTTATGTTTAACTACAGGAGTGGGATGTATAACATCAGTATAGATCTGTGATTATTCACACCACCTGATAAAGAGCCACATAGCCAATCTTCTCAGCCCTGCGAAGGTAACAGACTACACATCCAACCTGCTCGTTACAGGGAGCTTTCTTGTAGCATCAAGTACTACAGGGAACAAGTGTCCTTTGGTGACCAGATTGGACTCATGCCAACACCCCTTTTCAGAGACTTAGCATTCGTTTGTGCTGGGCTGGTGGCAGTGCCTGTCCTTTCTCACAGACCTCAGCTGCTCTCAGTGGGGCGTCCTAGGTGGAGGAGTCAGACCAAGGGACTGGTGCCCTCTTGGCTCTTAGGCAAAAGTAGCAATAATGTTAACTGTGGGCATTGGAAAAGTGTGTTTCACACTGTGTGTGTCATAATTGCTACACTTTTTAGCAACTGTATATTGTGTAAATACTGTACATGCTTTGTTTATAATTATTTTGGTACATGTGAGATATGTATTTATTAAAAAAAGTCAGATTACCGTACCTAGTCTGTGAAACAGTTCATTGCCCACCTCTCTGAGATTGTGGGAATATATCTGATTTGCTTTTTAAGAAATGTTTTAACACCTAGTAACCCATTGGGATCACATTCTCAGGGGTTTTAGGTGATTGACCTCAGCAGTGGTAAGACATCTAAGCAACTTGCAGCTCTCAGCCCTTCTGCTACAGCTAATTTTGGAAGCAGATGTAGGTGGTGTTTCCTGCACCCACTGCAGCAGGCGGATTGTGGGGCTGGGATTCCCCCTCTCTTCCAACACCAGGCTGCCAGCCCACTAGAGAGGGTGTTTTGGGCTGGTTTTGGCAGCACCCGCCCACCTGCCCTCATGGCACTTTTTGTTCCAGCTCAAATGCTTCGCAACTCTTGCCAGGGGAAGGCTGGAGGTTTACAGCATAGCCCTGTGTCTGTTCACCCCTTGTTTGTCACCTGGCCCAGCTTCAGTTTGAACTCTGACCCCTTTGGAATTTCTGAAGGGAATTTCCATGGGAAGAGGGAATGCATCCTGGGACCATGTGCTACTGCCTTGCACCCTTGAAATTCAGGTGGGGCACTCCCATATCCCCACTGCAGGAGCTACAGCTCTTGTCCAGTTCATAGCAGTGAAGGATGTGGCTTTAAGTGCTTCAGTTATTCCTCAAGTTTCTCCCCAGCATTCAGGCAGACAGAATCACTTTGCCCAAATCTTCTGCTCCAGTTCATCTGCTGGCAGTGCATCACAATACTGCACTACTTTCAGCAACCAACTTCTTAGCCTGTTGTGTGACTCTAGAGGATGGGTTGTATAAAAGGTGACCGTGCCCTGTTTGTGCCATACCCCTGGATGGAAACGGAGAGCAGTAAAGCTGCTGACGCAGGATGGTGGAGCTCTGCCAAGAGCTGGCCAGGGGTATTCTGTGCTGCTGGCACCTGGCCCTGCTCAGGCGGTTGGGGAATGCTGTGGCCTCAGGTTGCACGGGGACACCCATTCCTTTTTCTGTCCTGCTCTTCCCAAAGGGTTCCTGACATACAACCTGCACTAAGGAGAGTTTGCTGGTATGAGGAAGAAAACCACAACTGGCTGTGTGCTTCCTAACTTGCATGGGAGCCAAAGGCTACCATGGAAAGGTTTGTATAAAATTGTCATCCTGAGTAATTTTTATTTCCCTTCTACTCTCATTTCATAAGCATAACCCAGGTATATGCACTGAAACTTCTTCTGGCAGACATGACTACATCTGCAAATCTGCATTTTCCAGTGCAGGGCTGGATAAGAATCTGCCAAAACTTTTTATTGTTGGGAACTCACCCTGCACTCTGACCAACCATTAACTCTGAGCTGGGAGTATTGACTGTGGGAGTTTGCTCACTTGCTGCTACAGGTTTTTCACCAGCAAAGAATCCCAAGTCATTCCACAGCTGGAAATAGAAATGGTGGTGTTCCACTTACTATGTTTCTGTTTCCCCTTGCACAGCAGGGGTTGGAAATGCTGTCAAGCATTTGCCTGCAGAGGCATTCACTAGCTATAACTACCAGTGGTCTAAAAGTCCTTGGGTGCATGGCTGGACCAGGTATGCAAATATTTAAATAGATACCATCTGGAGGCAAATACTTCTCATTTGGAGGCCAGAGGGATGGAAAAAAATGCAGTTATCAGTAGTACCAGGCTGGCCGAGTAGTTTCAGAGGCACTGGTACATTCTCTGCTGCCCACTGCAATATTTAGACAAAGAGTATCTAGAAAGGTGCTGCTATAATCTTAAAAGAATTCTGCAATGACTTAATAAATTAAGCAAATGTTTTACTGTATGAGGAAGTTTTGCAGCTAAGCAAATAATTGCCAAAATACCACATGCTGGTTCTGCTACTGTTTGCCTCCACCCGTCATGCAAAAGTAACCGTGTAACATATGCGGAGGAACCATGGGTGAAGCAAGTAGGACAGAGATTAATGTGAGAACGTGTTTGTTAGCAAAATAGGTTGGGACATGTTATGTATTTGTGCATTGCTAATGCAGGATTACTCATTGGAGAGCTTTGCCTCACTTGGTGATATGGGAAGATTGTCCACTGTAGGACATCCCCCTGGCATCCCCTCTCGGTTAGCCTCCTCACTTTCCTCATCCCATGCCATGCCTGTGTCCTCTGCTTTTATTGCCTTTGGCACTCATATCTGCCTCTGCCTGTTCTTTTTCCCTTCCTCCTTTCTGCATGTCCCCCCACCTTTTTCACCTGCAACACCATCTCATTCACCCGTCATTACATTACACAGCATGAGGTTACATTTTTGTTTCCAGTCTTTCCCTGCTGCCCATTCTTGTAAATCTCTTTGATAATCCCACAGGGATATTCCCATACTTCCTTATATCCCACCCAAAGAACAAAACTCATTTCCTCCCACACCCTCCTCTTCCTCCTTGCATTCCTGCTCACTGTAGGCTTTTCTCACCCAAACCACAACCAAAATGCCTCCTTCAGTGCCTTTCAACTTTCTCAGCATCAGCCTTGGACTTCTCAAGAACCTTACAGTGGTCACAGATAAAATACACACTTCCAGGGTGGCAACAGGGTTGGACAGCAGAGTCCAAGGTCTGATTTTTCCATCAGTAATTTAGAGCCCTTTTCTTCCATTTCCTGCAGCTTTGGAAAGTATAAAAAGCAAGTGCAAAAGACAACCTTGCACCTAGGGAGGTTTTGCACTCCCAGTGGCTCCAGCACCAGCCTGAAGTCTGCAGTCATGAGCAGAGCCTTTTCCCCATCGTCCCCACCTGCTTGTTCTGCCACTCTCAGGTTATGGGGCAGCACGCTCCTTGCACACACCTTGGGCTGGTTGACACGTAGATGTGGGTGTCTTCTCCTCCTTCAGCCTTTTGACATTAGGAAGGGGTCCCTATTGACTGCTTAGCATTTTACACACCAAGAACTACAGGTGAAAGTAGGGCCAACAGTGTTTACCAACCACGTGTCCTGCATGCTGGTGGACACATCTACCTGCCTTCCTGGCAAGGACTTGATGCACCAGAAGGCAGTCAGGCCATCATGATTCTTAACCTATCCCAAAGAGTGGCAGCCTCACTGCAGCTGACCTTGCCTCACAGCTTCAGTTCAGATTTGGGTGAACAAGATGGTTGAGTAAAGGAAAAGGTAAAACCAGAAAATAAAAAAAAATAAAAAAGTTTAAAAAATTAAAAAAACAAGGAAAGACACTGATCTCCAGGGGGAGGACAAGTATAATCTGTGATTTGTTTTAATGGGAAATCTTCAATGATGGTGGACTTGGGGCCAGGCACATATCATTTTTCAGTGGAAGCTGAGCTGTGAAAATAATTAAACATCTGGTTGTTCCTAGAAGTAAGAATTGCAAAAGAGAGTGCAGGGGTGGCAGGGAAGAATATCTCCCTGGACAAATGGCTACCCTCGTTTCAGGGGGTGGAGAAAGGGCTTTTCCCAGCATTGCTGTGCTCCCAACACCAGTGCTTTGCTGACGAGTGAAAACTGCACAGTATCCCAAGGGATGAGGGAACAGGAAAGTCCTGTCCCCTCGTGTCAGCTGGGCAGCACATGTGACCTGGACAGCTGTGCACAGCCTCTGCCCTCCTCCAGCAGCTGTCTGTCACAGCTCTGGCATCTTGTGCCCCCTTGTCCTTTCACTGAAGCATTAGCAGGAACAAAAGGTTTCCTTTAAATCCTGGCACATTTTTCAGGTCATTATCCAAGAAGTTAAAGTCCAAGAAAGATTGAAACTGAAACTCCCCCTGACACCCTGGAGATTTGACTGCCTGCCCTTGACATGATCCAGTTCTCAGATTTTCCCAGGACTGCCTCCTCATCCAATTTTCCAAACAGGACTTTCCAGTCCTGTCAGAAGAGAGCTGGGATTTTCCCCGCTCGCTCCTTTTGCAGTTTTACCCTGTTACAGCAGCCATGAACCACAGCACCAGGCTCCATTGCCTCTCCAGCTGCAGGAGTGCAGCCTCTTGCCTGTCTGCCGCCAGCCCCAGGGGCTTCCTTGCTCTGAAGGAGCAAGCCTGCACCCCTTCAATTTAAATTCTTTTTCCATTCACAGTTTTAGCTGGTTCAGATTCCTGTGCATCTTTCAAGGTAAGATTTTCATCTCTCCAGCTGAAAGCACAACGTGAGCAAATGTATGGTTCATGAAAGAGCCTTAAAACACAAATATTAATATGCATGCACGCCTTGAAGGGCACACAGCTACAATTACAGTGCAGCACTTAGCTTGGTTAATTATTATTCCTGGATTTCAGTAGCTTGAAGGAGAGGGAGTTTCCCAAGGCTCTACAGAGGACTCTGAGTGCTGCTGCTCTGCTTCAGCAATGCTTTGTTCTCACTGGGGAGTGCCCAGGGGTCAGGTGAGAGGCAGCCTCCGAGGAGCACGGACCGGGCGGAAAAGAGACCCCGGCCCTGGCGTTTGCTGCTGCAGCGTGGGAGGACCCGCGTGGTGTTTGTGCTCTGCTCATGCATGCTGAGCTGAGGAGGACTGAAATCAGTAAGGATAGCTGCCCAGCCTGTGAATGAAACAACCCTTTTCTTTACATTTTTTCTAAGTGGATGGGTTTCTATTCCAGCATGCGTCAAGGGTAATATTTCTGGATTCCTTAAAAAAACTTAAATCTGATCCATGGCAGCACCTTCTCTCAAATGTTTTGCCCTAGCAAACAAATCAACAAGCCCTCCCCCAAGCTGCATGAAGGCTCCTCACCCCAGGCTGTGCCAAGCCTAACTTGGGGAAAACACTCCCAAAGTGGGGGATTCAAATCCCCCTCACCCTTGAGGACAGTTGATCTCCACCTCCTCTCTAACAGTCTATGAACTAGGCTGCCAGAGTAGGAAAAAAAAAATTACTAGACCACCCAACATCTTCCATCTGTCCCAGACCTCTTAATGCTCCTTCCTGTGCAGCCTTGCCCCCTGGTGCTGGGCTGCTGGACTACCCCACTGAGGCAAGGGATAGCTCTCAAGCTGCTGTGTCTCCTGCCTTGATAACCACTCTTGCAGCACTGCACTCAAACCTATGGAAACTGAAATAATGGGGAGGAAGCAGGGTTAGCCCTATAGCTGTGTGGGAGGCTGGCAGGCTTCAGCTGCAGTCAGCCAGGTTCAAACAGGTGATCAAACACAACAAGGACACGTTTAGCAACTGAAATGGCAAGTAGGCAGCAGTGCCACCAGGACAGAAAGGCTAAGTGGGACCCACAACCAACAGCAGATGAGCTCCACTGCTGAGGCGGTCTCCTCCCCTTCACAGCCCAGCCCAGCTGTAGCACTTTTCATGCAGAAATACTTAAGGTTTGCCCACAGCATCCTCTCCTCTGACTCTGTCCCAGAGGAAGGGAGGTGAGCAGGTCCAGAGAAGGCCAGGACTCCAGGATGCCTCCCTTCCTGGCCTGGGTGATGACACAAAAAGCCAGTTTCTCTTCTCCTCACAGCTGGACTGCCAAGGTGATCCAATCACCCACTTCCCTCCACAAGACACTCCTGTATCTGAGGGATTCATAAAGTAAGGAACTGATAATACTGTTTCCTTTTTCAGAGAAGTCCACTCAAAGCAGAAAAGGGAAATGCCATTTACTTGGCAGTTGGGTTCCTTCCATGAGCAGTTCCAAGCACACAGTGGCATGACCAAGCAAGCTTACCTAGGCATGGTGCCCTGGAAAGCCTCTCCCTAAAAACACCTGTACTGAGGGGAAGAAGGCTCAGGATTGAGCTTCATCCATGCACTGTACGAAATTAAAGCATCTCATTAGAGCACATGGCAGGTCCATGCCATAAGTAGAACCACAGACATTTCTTCCAAAGACATGTGTGTATGTGTAGAAGATGTGAGTGCAGCTGCACTGCAGCATCCTGGGAACGAGTGTCAATATCTCCAGATTTTCTGCTTCAAATTTAAGAACAAGTAGAATGGTTTAAAATAGCCAGGATTTTTTCTGTTTTGCAAAGGAAATCACAGAATCACAAATTATGCTGGGTTGGAAGGGATACACAGGGATCATCGAGTCCAGCTCCTAGCCCTGCGCAGGAACATCCCCAACAGTCACATCATGTGCCTGAGGGTATTGTCCAAACACTTCTTGAACTCTGTCAGGCTGGTGCTGTGACCCTGTGGAGCCTGTTCCAGTGCCCAACCACCCTGTAGAAGCTTTGTCTAATATCCAACCTAACCCTCCCGCAACACAACCTCAGCCACTGTCTTGCCACTGTCTTGTCACTGTCACCACAGACAAGAGATCAGTGCCTGCCCATCCTCTTCCCCTCATGAGGAAGATGTTACTGCAGTGAGGTCTCCACTCAGTGTCTTTTTCTCCAGGCTGAACAGACCAAGTGGCCACAGCTGCTCCTCATACGGCTTCCCTTCCAGGCTCTTCATCATCCTCACTCCTTCCTTTGGATGTTCTCTAACAGCTTAAATGTCTTTCTTATATTGTGGCATCCCAAACTACCCCCAGCACTGGAGGTGAGGCTGCTCCAGCTCAGAGCAGAGCAGGACAATCCCCTCCCTTGCCTGGCTGTGGTGCTGTGCCTGATGCACCCCAGGAGAGGGTTGGCTCTCCTGGCTGCCGGGGCACTGCTGGCTCAGATTCAACTTTCTGTCAGCCAGGACCACCAGGCTCCTTTCTGCAGTGCTGCTCTCCAGCCTCACATTCCCCAGTCTGTACATACATCCAGGGTTTCCCCATCCCAGGTGCAGAATCCAGCACTTTCCCTTGTTGAACTTCATTCTGTTGGTGATTGCCCAGCCCTGTCATTTGTCGAGGTCTCTCAACAGGGCCTCCCTACATTCGAGGGAGTTCAACAGCCCCTCTCAGTTTTGTATCATCTGCAAACTTGCTCTTCCAGTCCTGCATCCAAGTAATTTATGAAGATGTTGAAGAGCACAGGGCTGAGGATGGAGCCCTATGGAACCCCACTAGTGACAGGTCCCCATGCTGATGTCCCCATTCACTGTGACCCTTTGTGCCTGACCTGTGAGCCAGTTGCTCACCCATCCCATGATGTGTTTATCTGGACATTTTGTCCAGAAGGATCCTGTGAGAAACAGTATTGAAAGCTTTACTGAAATCCAAAAGGATTACATCAACTGGTTTCCCCTGATCAGCTGGGTGGGTTACCTTGTCATAAAAGGAAATCAGCTGTGACAAGCAGGATTTTCCCTTCATGAAACCATGCTGGCTGTGACCAATGACTTCCTTGTCTTTGAGGTGTTTTCCAATGGTTCCCAGAATAATCTCCATAACTTTGCCAGGCACTGAAGTGAGACTGACAGGCCTGTTTTTTACACAGCCCTCTGTCTTGCCCTCCAAAATCAGGACAACATTCACCAGATTCCAGTCAGCTGGGACCTCTCCATATTCCCAAGACTGCTAAAAAATAATAGAGGGAGGTTTTGTGATGACATCAGCCAGCTCTTTGAGGATTCTCAAAGACAAATCCCATCAGGCCTCATAGATTTTTAGGGATCCAGCCAGAGCAGCAGATCCCACACAATTGCAGGGTTGACTGGGAGTTGGTCATTCTCACAGTCATTGTTCCTCAGTTTAGGGCACAGAGATCCCTTTAGTCTGTCATCTGTTTAGAAGACAGGGGCAAAGAGTGTTTTAAACACCTCTGCTGTGTCCATGTCCCTGTTTGTGAGGTGACCATACTCATTCTGGAATGGGCTGGTGTTATTTCTCTGTTGCCTTTCGCCATTAACATACTTGCATAAACTCTTTTTATTCTTCCCCATAGTTCTGGCTTCAGCTCCAGTTGAGCTTTGTCTGCATGAATTTTCTCCCTACACTGGCAAGCAGTATCTCTGTATTCTTCCCATGTCACCTGACCTTGCTCCCACTGGGCATACATCTTCCTTTTTTAACTCATTTTCAAGGGAAGATTCCTGTTCAGCCAAGCTGGACTTCTGACTTATCTCCTTAACTTCTGACAGTGCCTGCTCCTGAGCCCTTAGGAGGTGATTTTAAAAAAGTGACCAGCACTTATGGACCCCAGCACCTGCAAAAACATTTTCCCAGGGGACTTCATTTGCTAATTCCCTGAGCAGCCTGAAATCTGCTCTACTCATGTTGAGGTTTTGCTGGCACTTTTCCTCCTGTCAGATGTTTTGCTCTGGTTTGTTTCAGTTAGAAACAATGAATTTTTAAAAATATATGTAAGACTAAAACCATATTGAGAACATCCCAAGAGAAACATATTACTTCTTTAGACTCAGAAAACAAGAATTTATTTTATTTTCTTACTCATTGGAAACTTCAGATGTTTGTTTTCTCACTCACCTGAAAAATGTTTTCTCCTAAGCTTTTGTGATTGCAACATAGCAGAATTTCCTTCTTCTCCCACTCTTTTCCTGAGTCATGTGAACTAGGCATACCACCATCCTGGGGCTTAACATGTCTTTGAAAAGCCAACCCTCAAATTTGCAACCAATTACCATCCATATAATAGCTGTTAAACTCCTCATGCTTGCATATGGGCAGACCTTCATTTAGCCTTAGAGCTAGCAGCATTCCACCAGGTCTGCTTGGCTCTGCTTTCTCACCCTCGCAGCATCCAACCTCCTTCACACACTTAGATCCTAGTCCCTCTAACCATTGACTCTATCTTTTGGCTGCTCTAAATATACCAGGAAGAAAACTCAGCTCATTGGAGGTGATACTTTCAAAATTGATCCTGAGGACACTTTCATGCTGAAGGTTTTGAGGCTGCAAATCAATCTGTGTGAAATGTACAGCTTTTGGATGGTAAACTGATGCTGATTCTGACTCTGGCCAGTGTCCTGCCACTGGATATTTTGCCCATGACTTAGCCCATATCTGGAGACTGATTCAACCCACGGTGTGATGCCAATGTACATCACCCAGGGAGTGTTAGGTATTTCCCATGGAGATGCTTTCCTTCAGCAACTAAGCAAACACAGCTCAGTGTGTCCTTTTCCTGGAGGCAAGTGATGTTGTAGGCACATTCATCATGAAACACCACCATAGATGGCTTCTCAATATCACCATAAGAAAAATGTCATCTCTGTAGCTATTCTGTTTCACTGAACTTACAGCTGGGCCCTTAACTGCTGTCAATAGAAATTGCATGTTCCTTGTAAGCACAGGATAAAGGCAGGTCTGTGCAGACTTACTAATAATTTTGCTAAATGGCACATTAAATATCATCTTCATCCCCAATCCCAGAGGTTCTGAGTCCTGTCTCTGAGGATGCCAAGAAAAAAACTTGGGAGCCGTGTCTCTTTAGGCCGTGGCTGATCTTCCACCTGAGTTGAGGTGCACAGGTGAATCAGTGAGGATGCTGCTGCTCAGCAGGGTGCTGGCAGTGGCACAAATGGTCCTACCTGTCAGTGTCCCCTCCTTCCCACATGCCTGCCCGTTGGTGCTGCAGGGACATGGAGAGCTTTTAACCCAGTCTGGGTCTGACCCTGTCCCAGCCAGAGATGAAGATGGATGCATGTTGCTGTGTGCCATCATGAAGGGTTTTTTTCAGAGTGAACTGAAAAGCAAGTATGCCCTAGTGACAGGACAGACTTTTTAATCCCATTTCAATCACTACTTAGTCCAAGGAACAGTGCTGTGACACATGATTCACTGAATTTACAGCTGGGCCCAGATGCTGTTTGCTCCTGGTGGCAGCTGAGTCTGCACACAGGACCAGCCATCGGATACAAGTGCTCCTGACATCAAAGCTTGAGTCAGGGCAGGATATGTCCCCTCCAGTGTCTGGCATTCCAAGCCCTATTCCATTAGCTGTAGAGGAGCAGCCTCAGTAAAACACAGTAGGAAGTCAAAGACAAGATATGTGAGATCAGTGGAATGTACAGCGTTTGGTTCCACTTAACCTCATCAGTCTGTCACTGGAATGTGGAAATCCAGAGTTCAGGGCATGATGCACCTACAGTGGATGTAAACAGTCATGACATTCAGAAGTAAGTAAGCTACAAAATGAGAGAAGCCCTGCAAAATGTCCCCCTTTAGAGGGTTAAAGCAGAGAGGCTCTTTGTGCTTTTAACCTCCAGTGAATGAAATAGCTCACCTCCCCTGAACTGAGCCTTCAAGAGTTCTTTAGACAGGAAAATGCATGCTGGAGCAGTGATGGAGCTGCTTTGCATGGAATTTAATTTTAATTTTTTTTTTTATGAAGTAGAGGTTAGAAAAAGAAGCAGTGATGATACATGCAAATATCTGCAAGGCATCAAAGCTCCAGTGGGGAACCTGCTCAGCCCTGTGGTCCCTGAAATGTATGGTTGTGACTTCTGATTGACATAAATTTTGCTGCAATGACTGACTGCCCCTCTGGATGCAAAGTTAAGAGGTTAAGTGTCTTTATCCCATCAACACCAGTTGGCATTTTTCTTGACTCCTGCTCAGACAGGATCGAAATATGTACTGAAGATCTGCCCTTGAAAGTGAGAGCTCGACACGCCTGGCTGCCTTACAAGAAGTGTAGAAGGAAGAGGAAATTGTTTGAACTGTGTGTGTGTGGCATGAGCTGCATCAAGCTGCAGATAGGATGATTCCTCTCCTATGTGGTGCAGCAGCTACATCAGTGTCTCCCTCTTGCAGCTGATTGCTAAATCATGTCTTGCAGAGCTGTAATCATATACATAATGAATTGGCTCCTGCATAAACCTAGAGTATCTCCCTTTTGCTAACTAGCAACCTGCTGTGCCCTCTGTCCGTACACAGCACCTCACAGAGCTCATGTACAATACCAGACACGCTGCTGGCACAGTTTTGAGAGTCCCCAGAAGGGGCCTCCAGGAGAGCTGTATGCTTCCAGCGTCTGCCAACTGGGGCTGCAGATGTCTCCAGAGAAAACCTCCCTTTGAGAAGCCAGGACAGAACAGGCTGATCAATACCAAAGGAATGAGGGAAAGAGATGTTTTTGCTAGCAAACAGCCGGTAATTTAACTTAGGAATTGCAATAACAGCAGTGAGTCTGACTGAATGTGGTATTAACCACTTAAAATACAGTACAAATGTCCTAAATCCCTAGTGGGGAAAATGAAGTACAGGCAGTGGTTTATGCTGCAGCATAGGAGGATTCAGTCTGCTCCTTAACACCACTGAGGACAACAAGAAAGTAAAACATAAACTGACCTCCAAAGCACCTTCTAGTAACAAGTGGCACAGACAGGCAAAGACCAGGTCTGGCTCCATCTCTGTTGTTCGTGTGACTGGGGCAAAGCCACTGCCAGCCCATCCAGCTCTGCTGCTGCTCATCCAGGCAGGCTGCATGTGCATCTTAGGCACCACAAACCAGCAGACACAAAATGTTGCTGTAGGACATGGAGTCACAGCCCACAAAAGCTTCTGGCTTGCAGCTTCTCTGCCCCAGCTTTGGGCTGCGAACTCCCCAGGGCAGGGACTGCCTTTAAATAGGCGTTTGCAGAGGAGGTATTTCCCAGGGCAGGTACTGCCTGAAGCATATGTGCTACCTGTCCTCACCTCTGCAGAGCCATTAGGAACATGAACTGGTAAAACCATCAACTACAGTGTTAAAGCAGCTGCAAACATACCCGCTTTGATTTCTGCTGGAACTGGCAAGATTTGGGCTGTTGTCTGTGCACTGGACCTCCCTTGTGTGCTTTAGGCTCTACTAAATTAGCAGACTTCCTCCAATGGTGTGCAATAAGGTAAGATGAAAGGCTGTGAATGACAGTAACCAGAGCTAGGTGGAAATTCAGGAGGATTTCTTGCTGGCAGGGGCCCTGTGGTATGATGGGTTTCACCTTTGCTCAGCTTTGCTGGCAGAGGCACCCCATGCAAATGCTGTTCTCTAAGCTTTCACACATGGGACTTTCAAAAGGCTCATGCTCTTCAGAAAAAAATGTATAGGATCAGATTTTCCTATGGCCCCCCAAGTAATTTTATTAATCACCAGGACAAATCTCAAATGTCTTTCAACATTGAGAAATTCCACTTAATCACAATCTGCCCTGCTACGACCTTCTCGGCATCAGATGGAGAAAGAAATGATGCAGCAAGGACCTTAGCCACACTAACGCTGCTTCAAGGCTGAGCTGGGGAATGGGACATGAATCATCTTTGCCTTTTCTTTTTTTAAGGGAAGTACAGAAGACGGCTGCTGCTCTGAGTGTAAAACACATAAAGCAGTGACAGATCTTCATGTTTCCTTTCCATCTCAGGTCCCTGCTGTGTTCTACTTCCTTGCACTTAACTGTATCTACTGAAAAAGCCCTCTCTCTTTCAAGCTACTCCTTGGAGATTTGTTTACCACATCTTAGCAAGTGCAGAGCCACACAGAGCAGCTGTCCAGAACCAGCTGGCAGAGTGAATTGCAGGATATTTTCCAGACAATTCAGTTCCTCCTTATAGAGAACTTTTCTGTGTGTACAGAGGCAAAAGGGCAGTGGGAAGTGGGAGATAAAAGACGAGCTCCTTGGAAAGGTGTAAGCATGGCAATGATAAGCATTGCATCACCTCACTTTCGCGTGCCTGCCGGCTTGCAGGAGTCCACCAGGCACATCTGCTGCCCAGAACACAGAGCAAGGGGCTGACTACATGTCGAAGACAGAGGTGCACACTCATCCTCAGGCTGTCCAGCACAGGAGGGCAAAAATGGTGACTCAGGATCAGAGGTTTTCACAGATCTGTTCTGTGAAAAATGTTTTCTGTGGCCTCTGCTTTTGTCCCCCTGATCTGAGGCAGGCAGAAAGAAGCACACCCTACGACAGCAGACTGTCCCTTTCCCATAACAGAATAACTGAGCAAGGCTTGCTCCAAGGTACTGTAAAACAGGGAGCAGAAACTCACACTGCATAGAAAGACAGAGAGCAGGGGGAAGCAGGTGGAATCTTTTGCCCCTCTCTCATCTACTGGAAAATGCATAAACACAATTCCTATGGGTGCAGCCCCTTAGGAGGGGAATATATATATCTTGCTAGAAGAATCCAGCATTTTTAATCTAGATACGCTTTGAGCAAGATTTAGATGACCCTCACATGAAGAGCTGGAGCTGAACTGCACACTAACACTCCCCCACCACTTCAGCCTGCTGCTGCCTGATGAAACATGAAGATCTCCTAGGGCAGGCTGCCCAGCACGTCAGCCACGGCTCCCTGCTGAAGCATGCGGGAGCTGCAGCCCGTGCCCCCGCAGCTGGCAGCCAGGCACGCTGCTGGGCCTGCCTCTGCAGGCTGCCTGGAAAGCTGGATCCCATACGAAGCTTGGGCTCTGTGGCCAAGCAAAGCATGTGACTTGTTGCAAGTAAGCTGTTTTGTTTTGGCTTTTTTTGCTGCAAAAAGCCCATAGTACATTGCTATGGAGAAATCCCAGCAAGCTGCTTGGGCAGGCAGGGGTTGCCCCATTTGTGTTTGGGGTTTCCTGGCCTGACATAAAGGTTCCTGTGCTGAGAGAAGCTGCATGCATGTGGTAAGTTTAGCAGGTTATACTCTTGGGAACTTGGCGCGTGAGGGGACAGTCTGCCCAGTACAGCCAGGGCACATCAGCTACACTTCATGCGATCAAGAGTCCAGGGTTTCCAAATGCTCAGGTGACTGGACACAGCTGCTGTTTTGCTGGGATTGCTCAATGTCAGCTCAGGGTTACTGGACTGTGGTCAGTAGATCTCATCCAGGGAAAAGGGCAGAGGAATCCTTCCCTGCAGATTGCCTGCCAAGGATGGACTGAGCTCTCATTTGGATAGAAACTTGCAACTAATTCAGCAGCATGGTCTGCACATGGAATAGCCTGTCATTAATTTTGGCACAGCTTTCCTTGTTGTCAAAAATTTGCAGCCATCCAAACTCAGATGATGTGAAAAGATGGGAATTCCCCTGTCCCCAAACCTTTCTATCACCGGAATAAAGCCACCTCCCCACACCACGGACCATCAGGCTAGTTACAGCTCTTGGAAGGACACCTGTGGGGACACACTCCAGCCACAGAGTAATGCCAGTGCTTGGAGACAGGCATCCATGCAGCCTGCAGAGTTACCTACAAGGAGACACAGCTTCCAGGGTATGCTTTTGCTGATTCAATCCCAATGATCTCCCTCTTTCTCCCAGCACACTGCCACACTGGAGCAGCCTTTTCCAGCCCCGGCTTCTGATAGCTGTCACTCTGATCACACAAGCTCCTGTGCAAAGCTGGACTCTCAGCTCACTAATTCTTTGTGTTTTTTGACTAGAATTAACAGCTTGAAGGTGATAAACTGGTCTGTGCCTTGAAGCCTTGCCACAGGAGCTGGCAGCCTCTACTGGCCACCAGAGACTGCTCTGCAGGAAGGGGCTGCCAGAAGTTACACCAGTAGGGAAGCCCCTGGCAGGAGGTACTGTGACAACATCCTCAGCATCCAGGATGTGGTGACAGGCTCCAAGGTCGCTCACCTCCGTCAGTCCCAGCACGTTTACCTGTCATGCAGTGCAGCAGCTGCACGTGTTCTTTGAGCACTTGCTCAGTGTGAGAATCAAAGCTGTGCTTGGGGCCATCTGAGCTCATGTGACTATACTGAAAAACAGAGGCCTCATCCTCGGAGTTGAGCAAACCCATAATTAATGTCAGGGATGATCAAGCTTGGGCACACATGGAGCCACTGAAGGTGCTGCTCACATTGCTCTCCCTGCTGCAATTGATTTTCCAGCCAGGCTATTGCAAGCTGAGCTGTGTCAGGGTTACATGAAGAAAACTCTGGGTTACATAAAGAAAACAGCTTGTTGAGCAACAGGCTGAGTTTGACACTTAATAAGGCCACCCCAATCACCAGCCCAGAGATCTTTCCAGTCTGGTGTGTTGTCTTCAGCCATGACCAATGCTGGAAAGGCTGGGATATAAATAACCTCACCATCACTTGGGCTCTTAGGCAACCAGTAGTTCAGGCCAGTGCAGAGCAATGCTTCTGCCCATGTTGTTGTCTATCTTAACTACCCAACTACCCAACAGGAGAACTAAGAGCAATATAATCCAGTCCCAGTTGAGGCTCATGCTGCAGGGCCTACAGAAGGGCAGTCAAAAGTGCCAAAGGAATACAGCAACTATTTCATCCCAGCTTCAGGAAAAATACTTCCTAGTGGAAATCAGCACCTGGGCATGGATCCCAAAAGAGATTTAAAACCCTAAATCAGGATGCTCATAGGCTGTGAAAGCCTGTATCCAAAGCCAGTCTCTGGAAAGCCTGTGCTCAGCAGCTCAATACCTCCTGCAGCATGTACAACTCACTAGTGGGTTCTCTCTTGGCTTGGAACCACCTGAACAGCCAGGGGTCTGCATGGGTGCATGCCTCACCCAAGGACAGGACTTTTCAGTGGGCCCACTCAAGAACTGCTACATCTTTACTCCCTCCTGGCCAAGCAACCTAACCTCATACTCTTGCACTCTGTTCCTGACACTATGCCACTGTCCTGAATCTCTGGCATTAGGGAAGAAAAAGAGACAGCTTGGCCCCTCTTTCTCATTCTCTCTGCTACATGGAGGTCAGGCCTCATTTCCATGGAAATGTGCCTGGCAGCTTTTGCACTGCAGGACAAGACATCCTTTTCTCATATGGATTCCCAAACTGGAAATTTATTACGTTCACCTGGAAGAGTGTTACCTTTGGCATATTTCAGGAGGAAAAGAGGAAGTCTTTGAGACCCAGTGCTGTTCACACCAGACTTGAGGAAACAGCCAACTCAAGAGTCGGGATGTTAGGATAGGCAGATTTTCTAGCAGAACCTGTGCCTAGTGCTTCTAGCTAACCTCCTTGGATAACCAGCTAAGCACCTCTGCTTAGCACACAGCTGGGTTGGTTTTGGCCCCTTGTGGAGAAATGCAGGACATGGTTTGCTGAGCCCCAGCTTTACAGGTAGAAGAGCTGATGACCCTGGTCTGCCTGGCTGCCATAGCACTCATATCACAGCTGGCAGAGAGGACTACATGAGTTTTCCCCTAGTTCAGTTCAGGCAGAACCAGCCAGGGTGCCTTAATTTAAATTAACATGTGTAATTTTGCCCAAAGCAAGCAGAGGGAACTGCACTCTAATTACTCCACCAGCCATCTGAGGGGAATCAGCCTCCGGTGGGAGGGGTAAGTGAGAGCAGGGAGACTGAAAACCTCTTCCAGAGATGAATCTAGAAGAACAGAAGTCCTTGTGGCCCAAGACATGCAGGAAAACCCTCCTAGAAATCCACCAAATTGCCTGGACAGGAAGGAGCAGCAAGTCTTCCTAGCAGCAGGCAGAGGAGTTTGCTGAGCCTAGAAGAAAGGGGAGGTGGAGTCTGTGCATTTTCCATATAAAAAGACTGAGAGGGCCTTGAAGGCTTATCATGGGAATGAGCAAAAAAGTCAGTAGGAGAACTTGAGAGCATAGAGCAGGTTGGAGGTAGAGAAGGGCCCCCTCAGATGAGCAGTCAAGGCCAGGAGGACACCAGGGAAACAGATATTGGCCATGCTGGGAGATAGGGTTGCCACAAGAAACTATCAGGGAAAATGGCAACTTGCACAACCAAGTGTATGCCCTATTGAAATAAAAAAATCGAAAAAAAAAGAGAAGAGTCTTCTAGCTCTCAGTGCTTTATCATGGCAAAGAGAAGCATCAGTTTTTAGTCCTCTGCAGGCCCTGGGGCCACCCAGCACCAGGGAGGAGAGGAGCAGCAAAGCTGTCCCAGTGCACAGGTGTTACTTCTGCTCACGTAGAAAGGCTCACCTCGCAAATAGGCACAGCTCCAGATAGGCAGGCACTGAGCTCCAGGGCTGGTCCTGAGCCAGAGGAGCCACAGCTGCCCTCAGCCTGCAAGGAAGCAAGGCTGGAGAGGAGGAAGTGGGGCACTGGAAAGAATGCCAGCTGCTTGATGGAAATGCAATCACTTAAACCTGCTGTTCTTACCTTGGGAAATTCCATGTTCCTTCCACAAATGAAATATTCCTTTTGCAAGCTTGTTTTGGTGGGGTTCCTGCCTCCTCCCAGGCTATATAAACAAAACCAGCACTGAAAATAAAAGTACCTGTCCTGCACTATATGCAGGGCTCTCTTCACTTCTGATGTTAACTATAGTGTGACAGCCACCTTCCATTTCATCAGTAACATGCACAGCTAAATCTCTGCGATGTGAGCACCACGTGCCATTCCACTTGGGTCCTCTGAGAGGTGGCTGACATGTCCCAGATCACCTGCTGACAGGAGGTGTCTTGGTGACTCAGCTCCCATGACCTGTTGCTGCTCATCAAGGAGAGCTTCACCACTTCCACTCTATCTAAGCCAGCAAGGCAAGTGTTGGAGCTGATCTCTCTTCTCTGCTTCATGGATGCTTTGTGTCATAGCTGAGCTGCCAGTGCCCTTCTTTAGTCCATTTCCTTTTAATGCAGAGCTACAGGGTGGATTTGCTATGAGGTCACTGTTAACATTAACATGCTGAACTGAACACGGGCACAGCAGACAAGCTGTGAGGAGAATGATCCAAATACTGAAATGGGAAAGGATCCCACTTTGATGGACCAAAATCAGATGCCAGTGTGGAATTGCCATGAAGCAACCAGACAAAACTTGGTTTTGAATGTTGCTACATGACATTGCCCACAACAGCTATGAGAACCCAGGAAAGCTTCCCAGTGAGTGGCAGAGACACAGAAACTGGCAGAAATGGAACATAGGGAAAAGGCAATTGTCAGGCAGCCAAAGCAGATCAGGGCAGAGAGGTACAGCTGAAGACTTTGCCTGAAATGGCTATCATTACAGCAAAATTACACCTGGGTCAAGCTGATGGAATTTCTAGCTGGATGTACTGGATTTCAGTGTAAATGGGTGTGCCACACATAATTTTTTTTTTTTTTAGTTTGTGGAGATTTTTGTTTGGTTTGGTTTTGGTTTTTTGGGGTTTTTTTTTAGCTTTTTGTTTGTTTGCTTGCTTTTAGGTGTTTGGTTTTTTTCTCAGAAAGTGGAGTGTTTCCTATGGTCCTTTGCAACGAAAAACTTCTGTAGTTAGGTTTAGAAGGAAGAGACTAGGGAGAAGACAGAACATTCTCTTGAGCTCGGGAAGAGTTAGAAGGACCATCTTCCTATCCTCACTCTCTTCTTCTTTTTTTGCTTTGTGTGTGCCTGGCTGCTGCAGGAGCTGCCGTTGCAGCTCTCATGGAAGACTGCAGCAGTGGAGCTGTGCCAGAGCCGGCACCAAGCCACTCATTTGGCCTGGACTGTGGTTTTCTGGGGAATCACCCAGCCCAAAGAAAATACAGTGCACCTGATGGCTCTTATTAAAGAGTTTCTCACTTCCCTAATGCGGCAGACTGTGTCCTCTGCTGCTCTCAGTCCAAGCTGGGACCAAATTGCCTGGCCAGGAGGATGCTCCCATGCCCACTGCACTGAAGTGTCTCCAGGCAGGTGAGAGGAAAATCACTCACCACTTAATAAGGCACATAAGATGCCTTATGCCATTTTCTGCTTCATACGAACTTTCTTAAGGCTACTCTCATCCACTTTCATAGCGAATCGAGTGGAAAACACTCTTGGGACCTGAGCTCCACCGAGTGTGCAGCCTCAGAGGGCCACATGCTGATGGGAAGGTCGGTGACAATCAGCTGTGCTCCCCATCCTAGCGCCATTTAACCCCCCTGTAGCACTCTGCTGCTCTGAAGCACGGCAGAAATAGAAGGTTTGGTCCATGAGCTGTCTTCCCCTAGTCCAAGTATTAGTTGAGATCTCTCCCACTCATTTGCTTGGAGGAGGAAACACGTGAGCATGTTTCCAACAAGCCTGCAGGACCTGGGTGGAAAACACACACATCTGTAAGTCAGATGGGTTATTTAGGAAAAAAAGATTAAAACCAATCCCACGGGAACTACAGGACAGATATTCTGCGGTCCTTATGTGAAAACAAGTCACATTCCTCCCATTTTTTCAGCCAGCTTTGCCTTGCAGCTGAACACAGCAAGAGACCTTAGTAACATAATATTTCCCTGGGCACATTTCCCATCCCTTCCTTTTTTTAAATTTTTCTTTTGTTTGGTTGTTTGCTTTTTTTTATCCTTTTTTTCCTTTGATTGGTCGTATGTGGCAACAGCTGCTTTAGGAGGAAGGTATTACCATGGCCTCAACATCCACTGGTTCAGCTTACTCAGCTTCTCCTCCGGGGAATTTCTAGAGCAAGGCAATCAGCACTGTGACTAAAGCAGCTTCCCTTCAGCGGTGAACAAATAACCCCTGCCCTCCAGAAGAGGGGCAAATACACTTTGCTGGAATGAGCTCCTTCACACAGTCCATGGTAATGCCTGGTCCCTGTCCTGCTGAAAGCAGGGGGAGGAAAACCAACACTCCCAGTCCGATGTGTTCATAGCCCATAACTCTCCAGATCCCATAGCCAACTAATCAGGCTTGAGGGGTTTTGTGGAATTTGTGAAAATTGTATTTCTACTATAGTTAAAAACGCTGTTAAATGCTGGTTGTACAGCACCTCTTCTCCATTTACATACTGAGCTTGTTTTCCCCTGCTCCTTATCTGCTTAAAATCAATAACATTTTGGCCAAAAAATTTGCAATTTTGTGGGTTTTACAAGCTGCCTGTGCCCAGAGGCACTGTCTATTGTCCTGATGGAATGGTGAAGGATAAAAGGAGGATTCCTGTCTCCTCCTCACACCAAAAGGGTCTCCCTGCAAGGTGAGTGTGAAGAGACTATCATGAATGGAGCCACACCGAGTGCACTCTCTTGTTGCTCAGAGGGCACTGTGTGGTTGTGACATGACAAAGGCACTGCGTTTCAGGAAGGACAAAAGCGGAAGGAAACTGTGCAAGACAGGGGGTTCCCAGCCTATGACACTGTCCTTAGCACGGTACTTTTGAATGGAGGAGATGTCTGGGAACAGGGAAACCGGGAGGGGATTTTGGTACCTTTACTTCTCCTTGCTGAGCCAGTAGCAGAGATTCCAACTGAGGCCGTGGCCATTTCCCCACTGCGAGCAGCCCACAGCAATCACTGGGCAGGTGGGATTCTGTAAGCTGCGAGAGGCATGTAAAGGACACAAAAACCATCTTCTGCCTCCTTTGCCTCTGGACCACTCATCTTACATCATCTGCAGGGAGTTTTGCCATTCTCTGCACTGCAGTGTTTGAAATGCAGTTAGGTTTAAGCTACAGGTGGAAAGATGTCACTGCCCATCTGACCACAAGGCTCAGACCAGACCAGTTTAGTCTTATCAGAGGAAACCCGATTATTCACTTTTTGGCAGGAAAAAAATAAAGAAAGAAACCACACGGTCCCAGGGAGCTGCAAAGGCCTTGGTAGTTCTCTGCACTGAGCAGATACAGCTTGGCTGGGCTGCAGGAGAGTCCCAGGCACTAGCACAGAAAATCTTCAGAGGGAGAAGGACTCCCAAAAGGCCGTGCACGTTCGTGAAGATTTACACTGTATTTACGGGATCTGGCATCAGATCTGGAGCTTGTTGAATGTTTGCCGGCATTCTGCACAGCGCAATTACCAAGCGTGGGAATTCCCTCCAGGGTGGAGCCGGCGCCGTAGGCGTGGTACCAATAAAAACAAGCCCAGGTTTACCCTGCTTCTTTCAGGGTGGGCCTCGCAGTTGAGGGTGAGGAAAATTACCTTAAAATGTTTCTCCCCGGGTCGGTAGAGGAGTAATTACGTGCTAAGTATATGGAAGTTGAAAGGGACGGGATTGGAACTAGCAGCGATTTAACAAACTTCAAATTATCCTCATCCCAATATTTTGTAGTTTACTTCCAGCAGAACTTCTTATTTTTGTCTCCAAAAAAGAGAACTGATCTATTCTCTCAGCTCCGAAGATATGCCCGTGACCTGAACATGAAAGGTTTTTAATGACAACTGAAAATTGTTTATAGAAGTTGCTCGGTTTGCAGAGTCTGCTCCATAATCAGGCTAAAAAATGTTGAAATAATCATTATTTATAATTAAGAAGAGGAAAGAAGGAAGGGTGTCAATATTTCTCATTGTTAACAGTGGCAGAAGGTCTTCAGAAAGCACCCGAGAGGGGAGGCTGTAGCTGCAGGGGAGTTAAGAAACCCTCGGCTCCTGCGGAGCCTCTCTCTGCAGGGGGAGCAGCCAGCACTGCAGGGCTGCTCGAGACACGGCCACGACATTGCCGTCCTTAGCGAGACTGCACCGCGCAGGACATTTTCAATGAACATTTCAAAGCACAGATACAGGAGAAACTAGCCAGGCAGGATCTGCTGCAACTATATTTAATGCTGTTCTGAGTCCTCTCGCACAGCCTGTGGCAGAAGGCTCGTGAGAGCTCAGCAGTGCTTGGTCTGGCTTCTTTCTAGCTCAGCTATCCTCACATGACCCTGCTTCCTGAGGACAGCGCTGTTTTCTTTCCCAGCTCCAAAAATCAACAGATGTGCAAAACCGAGGGCCCAGGTTTTGATCACAGTTTCTGTAAATATTACTTGTGTTAAATGCGTATCTTTCAGCATTGATGTGCTTCAAGAGTTTTGCTGTATTTTATTTATTTATTTTCAACCTACCAGAAGGTAAATCCTACTCAGAACATTATGAAGAGCAGAAAACAACACACTAGCAGCACAACTAACCTGTCTCAGCAGCTCCACAGTATTTGTCAAGACCAGAGGGGAGGGAGCTGGAGCCTTTCACCAGCTGGAGCAATTCCAGGCAGCAACCACAGCTCTTGAATGCAGCCCTTTCAAAGCCTTTTCAAATACCCATTTTGCGCAAACTGAACGAAGCACATGCATAAGGAGTTTCACGCTCCTTGGCCGTAAATGGGACGGCACCTACAGAGCCTGCTCAAGGACCATCTGGAGGATTGCACTTTAGTGCTGGAGAGTGCCCTGAGCTAGCGATGTGCCTGATGTCGGCAAAAAGCCATTGTTTATTCTCCTAGGAAACGATCCATCTGAAAATGTTTCAAATACCAACACAATAGAACCGTAGCAACCCACAGTATGTGGCACAACCAAATCGAGGGGTGTGCTTTTCGCACTCTGACAGGATGATGAAACAGCAGCCTGTGCTAACCGGGTCCTACCCCTCCCTGTTTCCTCAAGATCTTATCCCTCTCTGCTCTGCAAGCACCGCAGCCCATGCCATGATGAGCCAGTGAGCTGAGGCAGACAGAAGTTAATCCTGCAGCAAGGGGATGAGCACTGGCCCAAATGGGCTCCCTGAACAGTGTCAGCTTGCAGTCATAGGGCTGCGGCTGCTGGCCCAGCGTGGGCCCAGGCAGGGACTGAAGGCAGCTGCTTCTGACTGTGCACCTGTGCCCTTGCTGTCACACCAAGAGCCCAATGCCATGCACCTGAGCCTAGAAGGTCAAACAAGACCCTTCGCCCACTCTGCACTTGCAGCACATCTTGGTCTTTCCAGTGCTTTTGAAAGTTCCATGTTCCCGGCAGAGCTGGATTACAGCATGTATCTATCCACACACATTGATTCCTGTTACAAAGCACAAGTATTCATGTACTGTTGTGGTATGTGTTTTGATTTGCCACTAAAGTGGGAAAGCATCACACTCGTTATTATCTATATTTGAAATAAAGACTGTAACATCATTTTGCAAATAAGCACTTCATCAACAGAAGCATTTTCTCAATCATCCTGCTGAACTCATTTGCACATGCTTTTATTTATCAATATGTCCAGCATCAGTGAGCAGAAAAACCCAATCTATTCTCTTTTTCTCTATTAGTAACTAAATTCCCCTCTTGAAATTGACCTTTGCTACTTCATTCCAGTAATACAGACCATTTGTAATGCTACTTATCATTAATTTGTTTTGTTATCTTCCTTTTTTTTTTACAACATTGTTCTCTTTTCCTTACCTGCATACCAGGACGTTCACACCATCTGCATCTGGCTTTTTTCTTCCCCCTCCAGACTTATTTTGCAGCCCATCTCTGTAACTCCTGACTTTGAACCTATGGACAATTAATGCACTTTATACAGATGTCTCCTGATGAACTACCTACCCAAGAGCCCATGTCTGTTTCCTGCGTTGGAGTGAGAAAGATGTAGGTGTCAGTGCAAAGTACTCAAAGTAGGAAAAAAAGTTTAAAAAATTACTTCCTGGTAAGTACTCTTGTCACCCATGGGATATAACTATTTTTGCACTTCCAAAGCTAATTCTACACTATTTAGTACTTTATTTACTTGCTTTGTTACTAGGTAAGAGAGGTTAGTAATGGAAATTTCTCCTGGAGATAGGAATGGGGAATATCATCACCCAATCTTCTAACAAGTATTCAACAAACATTTCATGTGTGCAGACACCCAGCAGGGAAAGAAACCAGGAGCTACAGGCTGAAAAAAACCACTGGAGATTGAGGTTTTGGGCAACTTGCCACTAACTTGTGGCAAGTTAGGCAGCCTTCCTTGTCCTCCCTGAAAATCCTCCTTTCTCTCCCATCCTTTCTGCTAACAGCTTTGACTCCAGCAATCCTCAGCCTGCTTCCTGTTACCTTCAGGGGCAGTGAGTAACTAAGCTACCTGGTAGCCTATTTTCAAGGTTCACCACATCCTTAGATGAGAAAGGTTTTTTGTTTTTTTTTTTTTCTGTCAGCAGGCATTTCCAAATACTGTTAACTGAAACTAGGCTAACATTCAATGCAAATACATTTCTTCACAACGCCCTAAAGGTATGCAAGGCTACAAGTGGTTTAAGAGACAGAAAAGGAAAGAAAAGAAAGGCTGCCCATCCCACTTGTGCTAAAACCCAATGCAAGGCAGCTGCTGTCCCCTTTGGCAGCCAACTTGCTGCAGGTTCTCTTGATACCTTGTTGAAAGTTCTAGCTTCCAAAATGACCTAAAGAGTGCACTGTCCAGAGAGACCTCTGCCTAGCCAACCATGCCAGCCTGCAGTTAGATTCCATTAAGGAGGTTTCTACGGATTATGAAAACTAATATCCCATCTTGCCCTGAGGAAAATATTTAGCTACAAGGGAGAATTTTGACTGTCACTCCTACCAGGTGTGCCACCAGTTTAACCAGTCCCTCCTTACGGATCCTGTGCTGCACTGCCCCCTGTGCTGGTACTTTATTGCAGGACCAGCATCAAGGTTAAACCAGTGTCCACATTGAGCTATTGTTCTGGCTGGGTTTTGTTGTTTAGTTTCTTTTAAACATAAGCTTGTTTCTGTATCAGGTTCCCTGGGTAGCCCTGGAAATTGCTGGGCTACACAGTGGTTACAGGGACAGAGGAACTGAGAAGGAGCTGCTGTAACAGCACTGTCCCCAAAGAAATCTTCCTCAGAGGAGATGGGAGTAGTAGTCTTGATACTGCCCAAGCAAAGGCTCGACTCACCTGCTGACAAAGGCAAACACAACTTTGGTGAGCCAGGTGCCATCATATAGGTTTAATTCTAAGACTAGCCAAAGGGATAATGAGCTATGGAAACTCCTGTTCCTTTGGTGATGCAGGCTATGGCTTCATAGTGGCTTAAAGCAGAGGCAGTGCAATCCCATTTCCCTCTTCCCTGTTTTACATCTGCACTACAGCAAATTTGACCCGAGTAAGATGACTTAGGTCACTTAAGTAACAGAACTGAACCAAAACTCCCAATGTTTTCCATCAATTAAATAAAGAGAATGGCTCTTTATGAATGCAAATGATCACCAGTGCTTGCTGAAGGAAGAGACAGAAAAAAACACAGGGAGACTGAGCACACCTGCAAACATCATAGCAACATCAGATGGCAATGAGTGGCATCCCTGTTCCTGCTCATGCAATCCCAGTCCATGCACATTCATGCTATTTTTCTCCATCAACTAGTAAATTTGACTCTCTAACTTGAGAGAGGGTTGCTTTCCAGTCCAAGGAATCTCATAAAGGATTAAATACCTTACGTTCACAACTCTTTATGCCACTGGGTGTCACAAGAGTCAGTTTTCTGGAAGAGGAAACAAACACAATTTGCTGGCATAAAACTGAAGTCTTGGCTTGCATATGCTAATCTGTACTGCATACTAGGCTGCTAGAGGCTCAGAGAGAAAACTTAATTCCAGAGGCTTGTGGTTCAATGAACATATCAGCTAAGCCACAATTACAGGTAGGAGATGGCCATGAAGTGCATCTGCAGTGCCAGGAAGTTCAGCTACAGCTGGCAGGTTCTAAAAAAAAAACGAGACAAAAACACTATCCCCAAAAAGTGGAAGCACACACTACTTCAGAGGATGACTCAATTCTGCTAAGCAGTTAGCTGGATTTTGACTTAGTGATATACTGGCTCTATTTATTCATCAGGTTTATAGTGAAGTACATTAGAGTTGCCATATTTAACATTGCAGCACAGAATTTTCATAGAAGATGGTGACATGGGTAAGATCATTACTACAGAAAAGATGAGTATGCTAAGAAAATCTTAGTGAAGAGCAGTAAATACTGCGAATAACTGAGGGGTTTGTCAGTCACTTAAAAATCCAATTTTATCTATATAGATATACAACAAAGGACAGGTTAAAATGTTTCATGGGTTTTTCTAGAACATGAGAACCACAATAAACAAAGTCCAGACTATTTTAAACAGCTATGCATAAGCATGTGATGATCCTTGTTGTAGTTTGGTAATGAGAGCTTCACTGTTCCAACAGATCCTGAACTACAGGATGTCTTGCATTGTTTCCATGTAGTTTGGGTTACAGCAAAACAACAGAACAGAACAAAATGTTATTAGCAAGAACTGGCTGGAACAAGCTGTGACAATTTAAAAATTTCCCATCTGAAAAAGCAAAAATTCACTGATTACAAAATGAAAAGCAATGCCCCTACTGTTACTACCCCAGTAGTGCAGCTTTTTTTATCTAGGAGAAAACATGAATACTGCTATGGATATGCTTCACAAAACTTAATCTCATGACTCAGTAAGGCTACTGTTTTACAGAACTCAAAATAGCAGGCTTTGCTTCCGTGCCACGGGAAAAAAATGGGAAAGTTATGTATTTTTTTTTCTTCAGATGCTAGAAAATGACAGACATAGTTCTTTCATCTTATGTCCAACAATGTGTGCTAAACCAAAATATTCTTTATTTGGTAAACCTGGACATTGATTTAATTCAAAACAGGATAGAGAAGGTAAAAAAGAATGTTGCATATAATTCCAGGTCATTAAAGTTGTTGTGATCTATCTATACGTACTCGCCCCATCCTTAGACTGTCATCAGCTTTACAGTGAAAAGATACAGCCAAACATTGTGCATTACATAGTAGCAGGTATTGTTCTTAAGTCATACCTGAAATCCTACAGAAGTTTACTACTGCCTGCCTGAACAGGATTGTTGTACATTAAGATAGGGTCTTGTGAGTAGAGATTGGCCACAGTGACCACCAAGCAATCTAAAATCTAAAATTTGCGTTGACAGGAGGAAAAGTGTCAGCAAAACTTCAACTCTAGACATGAGGAGAGCAGACTCCAGGCTGCTCAGGAAGCTGGTTAGCAAGGTCCCCCGGGGAAATGGCCTTTGAATAGCAAAAGAATGCAGTCACTGATCGCAGCCAGCACAGCTTCATGAAGGGAAAGTCCTGCTTATCATACCTGATTTCCTTTTATGACAAGGTAGCCCACCCAGCTGATCAGGGGAAACCAGACAATGTAATCCTCTTGGATCTCAGTAAAGCTTTTAATACTGTCTCTCATAGGACCCTTCTGGACAAAATGTCCAGCACACAGCTGGATAAACACATCATGGGATGGGTGAGCAACTGGCTCCCCACTGAGCTACTTTTGTTTATAATACATACTATTACTGTCTTTGGGGCCCCATTTGTATGTAGAGAGGGAGGTTACTCATAAGAAATCCAGGTTATTTTCAGAGCTCAATAAATAGATTTACCTAAGCTGACTACATTTCTTGGCATTTGCATCTTTACATGACACCACAGATAAAGGACACTGGTAATGTAATGTGGACAGTTACAAGGTGGTGCAGAGCCAGTCCAAATCTAGTACAGGTAACTGATATGGGTCTGGTATGCAAATCAAACTTGATCCTATTCCTGTTTAACTACTTGTGCATTCACACTGTAACTGCATCTGTCAGTTTTCAGCACTGGCACAACAAACCACAAATACATGGAACAATCCCAAGTCTAGTATCACTCTTTATAAGCTTTACCCAAACTAGAAGCACCAGGACTTTACTACGCATGCTCCAGTTTCTTTTGAAGTGCCAGATTTGAAACAGCAGGTGATACCAGCTACAGTTCAGCATCAGCACTATGGCTTGGTTGCAGGTGATACCTGCTCCAGGGCGTCAAGAATGTAATTATGTGTTATGTGTAACACATGGGGGTTTCCCATTCGTCAGGTATCCCCACCTGCACTGCTGCCTTGCCTTCAGTAACAAAAAGCTTTGACTAAAAAAGAAAAATCCCCATTATCAATATGAAAAGAGAACAACAAATTTTCTATGCAGGGCAAAATACTAGCAAAAATGTCATTTTAATTGCTATGATTTTAACTTTGCTTATAAAAAAGGCAATGCTCACAGTTAATATACTGTAGACAGCTTATTTCATCATCTCTGAACACAAGATGGGATGTTCTGCACTGCAAAACAGGCAAGGTATGAACAAACACCCACTGCTCTCAGAACCACCACCTGAATTATACAAGCTCCAAAATTTAGAATTAGACTTGCAGAGAATTTTGATACTGAATACTATGCAAATGTCCTCTAGTCATAAGGATCCCTGATTGTCATCTTCCCTTTAATTTTTATTCATGAAGTTAGTAATGTTTTCCATACACTATTAAAGCTGATCAAGAACAACCTATCAATGGATGATACTTTGTGGCAGACTAAATGATGACCCTAAGCCTACTCAAATTCCAGGCTGTTATATATCTGGAGTACTAGAAAGAAAGGCCCTAGGGGTTTCCAGAAACTGAGCCATCACTGGCAGCTAAGTAACACAGACCTTTCTAAAAGTGCCATTAGCTGCAGAAATGCGCTGCTTGTTGCACAAACCCACACAGAACTCTCAGATAACCAACCCAAAACCAGAAGCAGGGCTGCTTATTTTACCTACAGTACACTATCTGGCATGACTGAAGCTGAAATTTGGCGGCACGAGTAGAAATCCAGGAAGTTTTGTGAAGTCCACAATTCACTATAGAACTGAATCTCCTCAACTCAGTTACCACCACATAATGTTAGCATTGTCATTTATTAAAGCCACCAAACACAGAATTGCAGCTTCTTTACTACAATGAACTTGAAAAATACATAGTCAAGGGGCTTTAACTGTAAAGCACAAAGAAAAAAATTAACCATTCTCAGTTTCTGATAACTTATGAGGCCTTTCCCAAATGCCTTGAAAAAAAATCAAAGAGAATTTTGGAATAATTAAAGCCAATATGAGAAGAGCACAGCACAGGAACGAAAGTAAGGAGTTATGTTGCATTATTCTTTCAAGGAGACTTGGGTGCAACAACTAAAACTGCCTGGTAAACTTCCCTTTCTCCTCTGCCTCCTCCCTCACAACTTCATCATCTCCTTGTTTACTGCTGAGGCTGGAACTTCTTCAATTGAAGCAAAACAAAAAGGCTTTGTTTTTCACCTTCAAGTTTTTGCAGTCTCATCTCAAAATCCAAAACCTCTGAAGGAGCAAGAATTGCTTCCCAGAGACATTCCTGTTGATGGACTTTGTCTATGGCCCTGTCTAGCTCCAACATTGTTTCTGGCACTGCCCAAAGCCTCGAAACCTGGTAGGTGACTAAGCTAAAATCCCAAAGTACACTACATATAGAATATTTTCCCTAAAAAAATGTAAGCTTCAGAGCTGTTTAATTATAGAGGGCATATCTTAAATCCATGACATGCACTCCAAATAAATCAGTCCAAAGGACTGGACTCAGACTCACAGCTCAAGTTTTTTCCTTGCTTTTGCCCTATATCCTCATATAAACCTGAGCAAATAAGGTCTTCCTAACTTCCCTACAATTAAACCAGTAATGTTGTAAGGCTTTCAACATCAGGCCATGGAGAGAATAAACATGAATGTAAGAATTATGTCAAGAAACACATACCACAAAAACTGATATTAACTTTACATGAAGAGCCAAATAGCTCAGATGAAAAATACAGCTCAGAGCATAAAATTTCTGTTAAAAGACAATTAAAAGGCAAGCAATTACCAGAGAAACACTACAAGTCATCAAGTATTTTGATGACAATTTCATAGAATTGGAAGTTTAAAAAACAACATTAAAAGGAGACACCAAGAATTTCAAAAACCTCTGTTTTATTTGTACAGAGTAAAATACATCATATAGCGAACACTGTTTTCCACCCATAACCTAAAACCATTATTGTGTTCTTTCCACCAAACATCCTGGCCAGAAGCACAGACAATAGAAATGGGAATGCTAATTAGTCTCTCTCTGCCAGAGCTACAAGGTGCACATCAATCTCTGCTTCTGTAAGGATCCTGAAAGAACAAAAAGAAATCTTAAATAGCTTAAAGATTCTTCCCCTTAAGCTCCAATATTACAACCTAATATCTATACAAATAAGTTTTACAGGAATAGATCTTTCTGCCCTTTAATGCCCTGCTGCCAGTGCCACAGGCCAACATTCCAATTCTCTTGAAAAATAAAGGAAGAATTAAAGTAGAGAGAGCGAGCAGGTAACAACTGATAGAAAAACAACAGGTAATTCTTCATGAGTAATGCATTTCCAAGTTGAGACCTAGTGAGAAGGTAGCTTGATCTCTTGAGAGGCAATGGAAAAGGGGTCATGCAGCTCCTCTGTGCTTTCTCACAAGCACTGTGCTGTTCTCTTGTCCTCAGCACACACCACCAAGTGCAAAACTACCCATCATCACCCTGTCCACCTTGAAAACATTAGGAAGGAAGCACTCAAAAGACTGAACCTGTAGGACCCAAAGGTTTGAAGCCTCTCCTCAGTCCCCATTTACCAAGTAGTTAGACTGAAGTAACAGTGGGCTTTGTTCCCAATTTAACTGTTCCTCTCTTTTTTTCTTTTTAAATAAAAAAAACCCAATGAAAGACTAAAGTAGAAATAACTAAATCCCTCTGCAGCAAAGCAGACTTACCTAAATTTTAGGTAAGCCATACTTGGAGGGTTCTTTTGCATTATAAAAAAACCCCCCCAAACTTTTTCTCCCATATTTCATGCATACTTCTGCAGCTATACACTGTGTTATGAGAAGGCTGTCAAGTACACTGTATCTGATGTGAAGCTTTCCTGCCCTCAGCAGGAAGACTTCCAGGTCTTGTCTTGATACACTGGCCAAATAAACTTGGTGCACACAGTGTACTGCAGGCAATAATGGAGGAGGGAAGAAATAGCAGGTGCCTCACTTTCATGCTAGATGGGAATGCAGAACACTTGGAAAGTAGATAGTTCAGCCATTTTCAAATTACTAGTGATTTTTTAAATCCATGATCTTTTAATCTTACCAAATTTAAATACAGTTTTTCAAACCATACAAATCCATAATCTATTAACTACATATTTTAGATGTTAAAAAATACTAACAATTAAAAGATGAGCAAGAATAATTTAAAGATTCGATTTAGAAAAGGAATAAAGAATTTAAGAGACTTGTAAATATTCCATAATATAAAGCAGATTTTCCTGCATTAGTTAGCATGACCATGATTTGGAAGTGGACTCCAGATACCATTACTATGAAAAATTTTTATGCTTCTAAGCATGAAAACACTTCTAGACCAGATGTAACTACATTTCAATCATCACAGAAAGCAACATCCTTTCTAAGACATGAAAGAGAATGCTTTTCTCTACTAAATCTCTTAATCATGTAATATATTTTAGAACTGCATTATTCTTTTTACACAATGTTTTCTACCCCTACACATTTTGAAGAGTTTCAAGTAAAAAACCCTTCAAAACTTCAATCTCTGAAATCTCTTTTTTTTTATTTACAATTACACAAGAATGTAAAACTAACTGCACGTAATCAGAGAAATACACCAAGTTTTATCAACACTGATCACTTACCTGAAATTAGGATTTTCCACTGTGACTACACCAACTTCTATTTCTGAAGGTTTGAAATCAATGGATAATACAGTAGACAGGCATGTTATTGCTGTCTGAAAGATGACAAAACCCCCAATCATTAGAAAGAAAGCACTAAGCCTTTTTTTTTTCTGAATAGACATAGCATTAACAACTATCTTTCCTTCTAGTTTAAAATTACTTCCTCTCACTTCAAAATCTCAGCTTAGGAATTCCAAATAGTTTCCCCTTGCTACAAAATACAGTTCTTCTCCAGTCATCTCCCTAAAAAAAGCCCAATCTACAAAAAGCAAAGGACTATGTTTTCGTGGCAGAAAAAAACACACAACAAAACCAAAACCTTTTTATCATGCAAAGATACTGTTTGAAATACCTTCTAATATGAAGACTGTTTTAAATGTCACTAAAAGTTAAGTCATACTGGTATCCCCAAAATCAAGCACTGTAGTAACCAATCACCAGCGACAGTGAGAGTGCTACAATTATAGAATCTGCTTCAGCTAACATAAAGCAAAAAAAGCAGATTAGATGACCAAACACTTGCAGAATATCTTCAAATTATTTTCTGGTTGGAACAGCTGTATTTGCTCTGGCAGCAATACAGAACTGCAGGGAAAGAGGAAATGCCTAAATACATTTCTCTGCATTGCAAGCCTACATGCAGCATATTGATTAAAAATACTTTTAACAAATGTTCATTTCCTTCTGCTGGCCTACCTCTACTGTTTGTTCATATGTCCAGTCAAATTTCTTCTTTACTTTCTTTTCAAGAAAACTGGTTGATTCTGTCTGTTTAACTCCTGCAGCTGTGGCCTTGAATCCACAATAGTAACCTGCTGGATCACACTTGTATACCTGAGGGCCATGCTCTTCATCAATACCAATCAAAATCATACCTTAAAGAGAAAATTTGTTGACTTATTTATTTCCCCAATTTTGGCAATTTAATTCAACTGAAGAATAGAACAGATACTCCTCTCTGTGAAAAAACATGCATGCACAGCAGTACATCTTTGGGAATCAGTCCCATACCTGGAGCTGTTATTTCCTTTTTATCTCTAATTTGCAATTACTTACCAGCATCTCATTACCAGGTGTGGAACTCAGTTTAGCAGAAACTATATTTCTGTCATCCCCAAAGAAGGCTACTCATTAAACATACAAACATTTTTGCCATGCTCAATGTGTAGAGAACCACAAAATCAGGAAATACAGAAGTTTTATCCTCATAGAAAGTTTACCAAGCCACAGCTCACATCCTGTGTTACATGACACAAAAGTGTAAACAATAGTTCTATTACCACAAGCCTTTTACTAGAAATCAACTTTACAAGCATACTGAAACGAATGGAGATATTAAAAGATCAAATTTGGATTTCTTGTTTGCAACCCTGAAAAACACTGCATTACAAACCTTTTCCTCTTTAAATTAAAAAAAAAAATCTGAAATGAAAAGTGGAAATATCAAGACATAACTAATTATTTGAAGATCATCTAAGTGTTTTAAAGCTGGATAGTTTCCAAGTAACACAAACTGACCATATCACTGAAATACATGTGTTCACCCTGACTTCTTGATTTACAGCTGCATTGTCTAAATATTCATATTAAAAAATAAGTCAAAGCAATACTTGCAATAAAAACCCAAAACAAAACAAGGTCGTGGTTTTAAATTATTTTCACTTTACACTTGTGTAACTTTTAACTAGTAGTTAGAACTTCTGGGCAGCTATTACTACAATAGAAAAAAAATCTCCTCATATTTTCAAAAAAGTTACGGGAACTAAAGAAAAATACATTTTTATTCATGTATTTTAAAAAAAGGAATTTCCAGTAGTATCAAGGCATGGGAAATGCCAAGGGAAGAAAGAAACAGTCATTCCTGAAATTTACAAGCACACAAGCAAGGAAAATTGGCCCATCATGGAAACTGTGATGCAACTCTGAATGTTGCTTCTTTAGTGAGAAATGTTAGTGCCTACTATGATTACAAGAAGTGATTCATCAATTCTGAAACTATTCTCCTTAAAAAAAAAAAAAAAAAAAGAGCAACAAAACCCAACCAATCAAAAAGAAACTCAGACAGAATATTTAATGAAAAAGTAATTGAGGAAACCTGTTAGGTCTTTTACCTCAGTTCCTGAACAGCCTAACAATACGGTTATCATTTTCTTACAGCCAAATGTAAGAGAAAAAAAACAAGTCAGAACCAATCCCAGAACACACAGATGACCAGGAACATCTACAAAAAAATGACTGAACACACAACTTCTTTTTCAGCTGCATTTGCTGTTATAAAACAAGACACGTAGAAATACTTGCTAGGGAAATACTTAAGGCACTTTTTCCGCTACATTATATATATATGATAGCTAAGTTAGGAGCAAAAATTATGTAATCTGTCCTATACATACTACTTAAATAAAAAGGCCACAAAAGCTGCACAAGGATAATTACACTCTCCATCTCTCTCTTTTAACAGTGATGTTTACCCAGACACAATGTATTGGGCTTGCATGGCAAGGTTTTAGTAGTGAGTGGGCTACAGGGCTGGCTTCTGTGAGAAGCTGCCAGAAGCCTCCCTGTGTCTGAAGGAACCAAAGCCAGCTGGCTTCAAGACCAACCTGCTGCTGGCTGAGGCCAAGCCCATTCACAGTGGTGGTAGTGCCTCTGGGATAATTTATTTTAGAAAGAAGGAAAAAAAAAAGGAAATTGCAGACAGAGAAGAGAGAGGTGTGAATATGTGAGAGGAACCACTGGGCAGACACTGAGGCAAACGACAGAGGGAAGGAGCTGCCAGAGCTGAGATTCCTCTGCAGCCTGTGGTGAAGGCCATGGTGAGGCAGCTGTGCCCCTGCAGTCCATGGTGAAGAGATATCCACCAGCAGCCCCTGAAGGAGACCACCAGGGCTGGAGCACATGGATGCCTGAAGGAGGCCGTGGCCCCATGTGAAGCCCGTGCTGGGGCAGGCTCCTGGCAGGACCAGTGGTGCTGTGGAAAGAAGAGCCCACACTGGAGCAGTCTGTTCCTGAATGACTGCACCCCACATAAGGTGGGCTCCTTGCTGGAGCAGTTTGTGAAGAACTGCAGCCTGTGGGAAGGATTTACTTTGGAGAAGTTCCTGGAGGACTGTCTCCCAGGGGAGACACATTGGAGCAGGGGAAGAGTGTGAGGAGTCCTCACCCTGAGGAAGAAGTATCAGCAGAAACAATCCACTATGAACTCATCAGATTCCCTTCCCACATCCCCGTGCTACTGTGGGAGAGGTAGAGAAGGAGGAATAAAGTTAAACCTGTGAAGAAGGTATGGGGAAAGTGTTTTGAAGATTTGGGTTTACTACTCAGTATCCTATTTTTATTTGCTTTTTAATAAATTCAGTTAATTTCTCCAAGGTGAATCTGTTTTGCCCATGGTAGCAATTGGTGAGCGATCCCTCCCTGCCCTTATCTTGACCCATAAGCCTTTCATGGTATTTTTTTTCTTTTCTATGTCTAGTTGAGGAAGGGAGTGCTAGAGAGGCTTTGACAGTCACTTGGGATCCATCCAGAGTTAAACTACCACAAACAGACAGTTATAAAGAGCATCTCTTGCTCCAGACATCACTGCACAGTGCAAACAGATCAGGCCCCAAAAACCAAGGTGAAATAGTATCAGAGAAGCTATGCAGAGTCAATGGTAAAATCGTGGTTCCAGTTCAAGGCCTACAACACTACTCTCTCATTCAGCTGTTCATCTCTCTTCTTCCCTCAGTTACTCATTTTGAAAATGGGTGAGAATTTCTTATACAAAAATTCGCAAACTTAGACAAGAAACAGTAAAGATAATTTTCATACACTGTACTTACAGCAACCAAGGGGCCTCATTTCAGCATTCTGTGTATAGACCTGAGAAATATCTGCAATCCTTTTACACAGCATATCCACAGGGATGTCATATCCATACTTGTACTTCCAGTTAGCAGCCTCATAGCGGGCTCTCTGCACCTGGGATCTGCTGTCAGCTAGACAAAAAGAAATAATATCAATTCCACTGAACATGTACCATGTTTATTTCTAGCACTGCATGAGATTATAAATTCCAGGTCCAACTTTACATTGTCTTTAAATACACCCATTAGAACTAGGTAAGTTCTCCAAAACCAGACTGGTGAATTACATACCTGTCATTCCTGTCATCACACAACCAATATTTTCAGTAATCTTGAATAAATGAGTCACTGTGTTGGAATCCAGTAACTTGTCCTAAAGAGGAAACAGAAATAAAGTAATAGCAAACACCGTCCTAGAAGTAAAAAGAAAAAAAACAAACAAAAAAAGGACAAACTAGGAATCCTCTGGTTTTTACAGAAGAGACCAAAAGGACCCATAACAGCTAAAAATTATCTTTTAGGCTTTCCAATTTTTACTGCTGTAGGCATGCAAAGGAAGAAATTGGAGAATAAGGTAGATTAAAACCACAGATCTGGAGAAGGAGAACAAGAACACAATCAACATCACAGTCCTTTTCCATCTGAAGAAACTTTGAGAACCTACATACAAAAGCTTTCTCCCTTATTACATGCTTCCCTTCAAACATAAAAGAATTTCCCCCCTTTTTCAACAGTACATCATCACTGAGCTGAAACACTCATGAAAACTCATTCTACATACTATTGATATAACATTTTCTCAGCAGAAATTAAAGAAATCAGGGAACTGGTTACAGACAACTCAGCCTTTACAAGCCAGAGCAATGAATGCATGCTCAATACAGCGTTTATCTCTTCAACAACTACAGAGAAAACCAATATTGCAATACTTAGTGAGAAAATGTACAGTTGAGCACTACACGAAGCTAGAACTTGTAATAAGCAGAATGATAATTAGATAGTCAGTTCAAAGAGCAATTTATGTCACTGATAAGTATAATATCAATATTGCTGAGTCTCACCCCATCTTTTTTTCTCCTCTCCTTCCAGACCTCCCCTCAAAAACAGACTACTTACAGGTACTTTCTTCTGTGTTACAATTACTGCAGAATCTTTCCCACGAACAGCTACAGATGTAAGTCCACCTTGGTTTATGGCCTTAAATGCATATTCTAGAAAAATAAACAAATGGTAATTAAAAACTTGTGTCAGAGACACTAGTACAATTAACTCTGACACACCTTCCCCCAACACACAAATCTCACCAATTTTTGGCCTTTCTAATACTTTAAAACTTGTGCAACAATGTGTCCTTAAGGTCAGTGTGCATTGACTCTCTTCACAAAACCACTGCCACTGCTTCCTTCAAATGTTTCTTCTAATTTGACCTTTTGTTCAGTTCAAGTTTAACAACAGAATAAGTTTTAGAACAAAAAGGCTGTTCTGAACTTGATCAACCATAAATTCTTACAGAAGAATTTTGACATGAATTTTAGTATTTTAAAGGATATAAGCTCATTTTCTAATTTTTTGTGATATAGATGAAACTGATAAAATGACACAGGAGGCACAGGAGACAGGTTTTAACATTACTATCATATTTTCTGACTTGACAATCAAACACTGCAACGCTTTTCTTCACTTTTTATAGAAAAGTTACACAGGAGCCAATTAAATAGTGTTATCCATGTAAGTACAATGGATTAAGAAGCAAACACTAAAGTAATTTATTAATGGTTTCAAAAGCCTTAGGAACAACAACTTTAAAAACTGTTTATCTGGCAATATTTAATAAACATTCAGAAATTCCTAATATCTGGCTGAGTGGCAAGTTTCAAACAACAGCTAAATTTAGGTGAGTTTTTTTGTTAGTTATGCACGTGAACCCAGAATTTAGAACGTCTACAAACAGCACAGTAAATTGCTAAAACGATCTTAAAATAATGGGAGCAAGAAACTTGGCTATTTTAAAAGCTGCACTCAGATCTGTAGAAGAGATTGCATAACAGAAGAGTAATAATCTGAAGATGAAAAAAAATCGAATCTTGCATCTTAATATTCAATGTGCTGAGTCAGTGTTAAGGAAGGGCTCATTGCTACGTATTTATGGCACTGTATTTACTACTCTCAGAGATTAGAGCATTTACTGGTTACCCAAATGTGCCATAAAGGAAGCTCCCCCTTTCCCTCTTGTAAAACTCTGGTTGATACCTGGAATGACCAGTGCCAGCCTGCAGCAGAGCACAAAACCAAGTAAGACATGGGCCAGCACTGCCTGCAAACTGGTCATGCTTGAAACCCCAAGCACAGGCTTTGCAACACTTGTCTGTTTATCTGTACAATCACCTGAACAGAGGGTGTAAAGCAGACAGACAGAGCCAGCCTTTTTTCAGTGATGGCCAGTGACAGGACCATATCAGAGCTGACTGGAACAAACTGAAACAGGAAGGTCCTCCTAAACACCTGAAAACAAGTTTTACTATGAAAACATGTTTAATCTAAAAATGTTTTAGTGTGATGGTGATGGGCATCTAGCTCTACATGGGCCTCCTTGGGGCCAGATAATCTTTAGAGAGCCCACCTAATCTCAGCCATTCTGTCGTTCCGTGACACTTAGATGACAGCAGGAATAGGTGTCCTCACAAACTAGTTTTTGCTCACAACTACCAACAACCAGGCTTGCTACACTGCAGCACCTTCTGGTGCTAATACCACTTCCATTGCTCAGTTTTCAAGGAAACACACCAAAAGGCAAAGTGGCTCTTACAATGTAACAAATCCAAGTTGCTGGTGCTGTTTTAAGTCTGTTTACTGCTATGCAAGTATTTCAGCAGCCCTGCATTCACTCTGAAAACAGTAGCCCCTTGCTGTTCCCTGAATACATCACAACAGCCAGAAATTTTACTGTAGTAATTTTCCTCACCTCCCAAAATTCCACTTAGAAGAAACATCACCTTTGAAGATTGAAACTAATAGGTGGCAAGAAAACACTGATGCTCTGAGGGATTTTAACCACAGTAATGTGAAATAACTGTTAAGTTTTCTAATATGAGATCACTTCAAAAGCACCTGAGTTTTCTAAGCTTAGGAAGCAGAAGACAGACCTAAGACGAAGTACAGGCATTTCAGTCCAATGTCACTATGCTGGAAATCTCTGTTCCCATACTGCCAAATTCCAGAAAAAACTCAAGTTTTAAGGCAATCTTCAAGCAACACATGGCCATGCTCATCTTTGACAGCCCCCAGCTAGTCTTAATCCAGCAAAGAGATAAAGATAAAAAAAACAAACATCTAGATGTGGACATTTGATTGCAAGCAAACACAACATTTCTGCCCATGCTGTGGCTATATTCTGGCAGAGACACCCATGCGGCACCTTGCCCGAGTTCCCAGCCTGGCTGTGAGTAAGGTGAGCTTATTCTTGGTTGAAGTTAACTATGCACGTCTCCATATTCTTCTTCCTATAGCACATAGGTACTTAAAACAGCTTTAAGACAGCTTCAGGCTGTGTGCAGAAGCTCTCAAACACACATGCAGATACTTGTTTCTGAGGTACTGTTAAAGGTATGGAGGTACTACACATTTCACATACATTAACCTAATGGCTAAATATACCCCAGAAGCAGAAGACCAAGGCCCAGTTTCCTCTCTGCTACAGAATGAAGAAACCATTCCCAACAATAGTACTGTGACAGAGACAGTGAAAAGTGATGCAGACCAACTAGCTTGTTTTAATGGCAGCAGAAGGTCAGAGCCCAGGACACCTCTGTCACAGAAACACTGAAACCCTGTGTGAGGAAGCACTGTCCCTACTATCCCTATGTGTAAGGGATAATAAGCATTATACATGCTCCAGATATAAGACAGCACCCCTATATAGGTATCAAGTACAGGTAACTTTCTGTCTGTGTACAGACACCTACATACAGGCACTTTCCTAACTCTTCCTTGCAGAAAGAACTGCTCAAGATCAGGCCACCTGTTCACGAGGCCTAATCCACAAAGGCTTCTTCCTGAGAAAATCTCAAGGGCAGTCACAAAAAAAATATATGGCTGCTACAGGCGATTAATGCAACCTGACCCCAGCAAGCTCATTTCCTGGAGAACAGATAGATTTATGGATATAACACAGAGTGGATGTGCAGTGAAGCCAATGCAGCTGGGGAATGCAGCATCAGGATGATGCATAACAGTTCTTCTGTCCCTGTTGTGAGGATCCTCCAGGAGCACTCTCTGTCCTGCCAGACTGTGAGCTGACTGTATCCTACACAAGGGGCACCAGCATGCACTGCTGTATAATCTGGAGCACTGCAAAAATAGGAATGACAGAATCAGTGACCTACAGAAGAAACTGAAGCTTGGCTTCAGATTGTTCCAGGAAACCTGAAAACAAAGGATGGTTACTGCTATCTCACAGGCCACAAAGTGCAGAACATGCGGCATTCAGGTGTAACAAGAAAGCGCATGAGTTACATCCAAGAATTGACTTTGTCACTCTGGCATGCAGGGTTTGAGGCAGTTCAAATTCCATTTCAACCAGCTATCATGATTCTCAGATCCCAAAACACAGTGCTTCGAAGCTTGGCAAGATTCACTCAAAGAAACACTTAAGGGAGACTAAACAACCTCCGGATAATTACAAGTTTGGTCTCCAAGCATCTGAAATCGAACACTGAGGACTCCGAGGAGGTCCCTCCCGGTGGCAGGGGACACTCGAGAGAGCCCACCCCGGCTCCAAGTTTTCCTTATCTCATGCGAGGAACCCTTCCCCGCGTCCCCACGCCGGCACGACCGGGGCCTCCACTGCTCCACGTTCCCACCAGGCTTTCCCCCACACACCGCGCTACCAGGCCAGATGGGAGCCGGCACACCCGAGCCACGAGAGGCGCCGCATCTCCCCCTCCGCACAGGCTGCCGCGCCCGGCGGAGCTTTCGCGAGCCGGCCGCAGCCCC
>VXBI01008156.1:224594-247928 GCA_013397375.1 Toxostoma redivivum | reverse complement strand
GGAGCTGTGTCAGCAGCGGCGGCGGCGGCGGCGGCTCTGGGATCGGCGAGCGCTTCCCATCCATGGAAACCTCAGAGCCCGCCGGACGTGCCCCGGAGAATGCGCACGAAAGCAGCGGGAAACGCAATAAAAGTATACTCGCGGCATCCATCAACATTAGATAAAAGTATCACCGGCCAGCCAGGAAAACAAAAGCCCTCCTAAAATTCCAAACTAAGTATTTTCACGTGTCCTCGTCAGTGAGAATAATTTTAAAGCAAGTACCTCAAAAAACATGTTTAGAGTATTCATAGGTAATTGTTGCCGCAGCTGCGTTATAATGCGATGTTTAAAAGACTTCTTATCGGTGTCCAGTACAAAGGGAAATTCCCCAAATTTAAACTCGTGATTGTATGTTCTTTTTGTCTTTCAACATCTTGGAATTCCCCTACTCTTTGTGGGAAGGCAATTTTTACAAGCTGGTCATTAAAAAAGTTGGAAAAGCTGCGTTCTGGTATCCACACCTCTATTTTAAAGTTGTTATTATTATAGGTGAGCTTATTCTTTGTTGAAATAGCAGGATAAAAGGTGGATTTTGTGTATGCCACACATTAAAAGTCTGCATTCTCAAATTTTTCGAAATACTTCTTGCCTATTAATACTATGGGAGAATAATGTCCCACTATGTATTACAAGATTCAAGAGTTTGTCCCTTTCATTAGGGAAGGACTTTGAGAGCAGACATGAAATGTTTAAAGGGATGATGCAAGCACTGGAACACAGAGAACATGAACATGTATGACTGCATCTGCTGGGTCAGAAGAGCCAGGCTTATCCAGTGTTCTGTCTCCAAATGTGGCGAAATGGGGGATACTGAAGGAATTAAGACTAGAGAGCCTTTCATGATACACTCCCTGAGTCCCCTTCCAGTCTCCAACCATCTGGAGGAACTTCCCAAAGGCAGGGATGCTGTCCGGTTATTTAGTAACCCTTGCTGGTTTCCTTTCATGAACTTGCTGGTCTCCCCATGATCCCAGGTGAACTTCTTGAATCCACAACATGCCATGGCAAAGAGTTGGTCAGCATAATGGCATCTTGTATGGTTTTGTCTGAAACCTCACCTTTTATCTGAACCTTCAATCTGCCAGTACCATTTGATGCTTTTGTACTGACACAGCCAACAATGGATCCCTAGGCATTTCTTCCAGAACACTCGTGATTATTATGACCTCTATGTCTCTTAAGACCAGTTTCTCCAAGATGATGATCCATACCTTTACAGTTCTTCCATCTACAGAGCTCTTTCATTCTCTAAATTATTTTTTTCCCCTGAGAAAAAGGGGATGAGAAAATCTAAGTAAATATCAAGTGTTCAGCCTGATTGCCAAATAGTAACCAAGAAAATCCTTAAGTCTGGAATAAAAGATTTGGTATTTGAATTAGATAAAGGAAAGAGTAATAGTTGCTCAATACCATGGACATGATGGAGTGGAAGTTACGCTACTTTCAGGATATAGCTTCCAGAGTACAGCATTGTTTCAGAAGAGCAATCATGCTTTTGATTTAATATTAAATCACTTCTGATGAGTATGGGCATGGAGTCAAATTCAGTGTTGCAGGATCCTGAGGAAAGCTGTTCTCACTGTCATCAGTGAGATTACATTACTTTTTAACATAGTAAGCAGTAAGTGGGAAATCTTGGAGGTGGTAATGGCTGGTGTGCAGGCTGAATCAGTTCATCTTTCTCAACTCTATTTTGCCAGTGTGTCTCTGCCTCCATAGCACACAGCAAGCTGAGCAAAGGGCACATTCCTTCTGATTACCATTTCTCCTCACTCGATGTAATAGCAAATGGCAGTCAGTGTCTCTTTGGAGGTATCAGTTGCTGTACTGTTTGGAAGACTTGCTTTTCTTGCATTCAGCATGAACCCATCTGTGTAATAAATTATCTTGAATTTTTACTGTACCACTATATAAACAGCAGTAGATGTCAAATAGATCTGCTATTGGTTACCGGCCTTGGTTTAGCTCTCACATTTATTTTTATTGCCAGTGAAACCCTCCGAATTCCTTCTAGATATCTGAAAGCAAATCCTCATACTCATTGTTACCTTGAAATGCCATATTTCAGTAATCTGAAATTTGAAGACTTAGAGCAATAGAAAAGAAATGTTATTTCACAGATGTCTTAAATAAAATTCAAATAATTAACCAGAACTGAGCCTCTGGATACAATGTGCATCAATGTAACAGTTAGTATACACCTGAAAAAGTCTGTTGATTCATCATGAATGTTTCCCCTTTGGTTCCACAGAGGCCATTAATTTCCTCTAAGGATCTACAGAGAAGTATTAGCAGCAAACAGAAAAAAGAAGTCACAAATCTGACACCAATGTTGTAATGCCTTCCAATTGTGAATTCAATATTCTGTTCCATCATCCCCTAAATATACTGGTAACGTGTATTTAGGAAGTGTTATTATTTAGAAGGTATTACAGTATCTCTCTAAGAACAGTTTTTGAGGTGAAACCCAAGTGATTGATTAGGGACATGTCCTGAGCAAAAACAAAGTAGAGAATGCATTTATTACAGTTATATGTGAATATCATGCATGCCTGTTAATGACCAGGGTGAGGTAAAATACAAACTTTAATGAGATGAATATGTCTGGCCATGAAATGGGTACCCTGAAAGTGCAGTTTCTGCTCAGCTAGGGTGGACCTAAGGCAGAGGTACTGCAGGGACCCACCTTCTGCAGCCTGACATTTGAACCCCACTCCCACATAGGTACCAGTACTAGTGCAATGCTAGTTGAGTGCAGCAATGCCAATTCTGATCTAGCCAAAACAAAGTTTTAAGACTCAGCTCTGCATTCCTTTGGGCTGCATGACCATCAGAGCTAGTACCAAGGGAGGACTGATCACAGCACTGATCCACACCAGCTTATGCCACGCAGAACTTCACATAGAGGGTGCAGGATCCTCATACAGAGCAGCAGCACTAACTAAGCAGTCCTGCACAGGAGCAGACACCTAATTTAAAAGCAGTATTTCCACTTTCATGGAGACGTGGCAGTTCTCTGACTTTAAGAATTATAAAAGCAATCTTCTGACAAATTAGAAGTATTGAGGAATGAGAGAAGTAGATCCAATCTCTCTGCTTTCCCTGCTGGACTCCATAGGAGCTGCCATCTTCTGTCAGGAAAAGAGTCTGTGATGAACACTACCAACAATATGATGAATTTAAAGCCAAGGTTTTATATTACCTTAAGAGGCACCCAGCTCCTCTATACTTTCTGCACAATACCTGAAGGACATGACTGCATGCAAATCACACCTGCTGGTTTACAAACTGATACTAGAAGTAGAACATATGTCAGGACTGTTCTGGAAAAAAAAAATAGCAGGGAACATGCCTGAATGCTGAGTCCTGAGGGAGCTTGTCATGGGGCTCTGCAAGAACTCAGAAATACAAGTTCTATACAAAAAGATCTTCATTTTTCATCTCAGTTTCAAACAGAGGATTTTTGTACGAGACAATTTTGACAAGCCTAGGATATTTCATCTGAGATTTATGTGGCATTTCTAGGTTTTGGGGGGGAGAAAGGTTTGCATTAAAGCATTAACTGCAATAAACAAATATATTTACACACACACACACACTTACAAATAACTTAGAACACTTTTCCTGGATATAAAAAATAGTAATTTATACTATTTTTTTACTTTATAACTTGGGATAGATTTTATAGAAATGGAGAAGAATCAATTTTGTCCTATTATTGTCTTTAAGAATTTCTAGCTATCCATTTTCATTTAAAAAATCCATGCAATGCTATTTCCATCAGCAAACTATTGCAGCGATGCCAAATCCTGTCAGAAATGGCAAATTTAGGAGTGTGAAAGAGCCACAAAACATTCCACTGGTTGTTTCCTTATTCTTCCAAACAAATGATTGCAATATGTTCCTCTAACCAATCTCTTGCGTTCTATGTGATCAAACAAATTCTAATTAAAGTGAGGAAGTCTTAGGTCTGTGTGTGTTTGGTGAATGGTAAATGCACCATTTTTCCCCCTTAGCTCCACTGAATAGAGGAAGACATTGCACAACACTCTTGCAAGGTCAGCACCACGAATTCTGAAGGCACTTTGCAAGTCTTGCTTAATTTCTTCAATGGAGAGTTTATACATTTCAGTGTAGATGAACAGCTTAAGAAAAAATAAAAGATAAAAATGCTGAAACTGTAATTCCAACAGGAAAAATCAAGTTTTAGTTCAAATCATAAAAATTGCCTGTATAAAAATGGAAATAATGGACCTAATTCATCCACACCGGACCACCGATGTTAAGAGATACATGCAGAAATTATTTTGTCAAAAGCAGTCACTCAGTTTTCTTTAGTTACACACCTCAAATTTAATCCCATTATTGTTCTGCTGAGTTCTCCTATCCAGCAACAGTGATTACAAAAAAAAAAAGCTTCAGCTTGTCCAATTACATTCTTCATCACTTTTGTTGAATGCAGAGCCATTTTCTTGGTATTTGATATGAATATTTTTCCTCAAAAACATCTTTATAGGGAACATGCCATGTATCACCTGTAGTCTGTACCACACAGTCGTAACGGAAAGCAGGCTGTTGAGAAAAAACAGAGGAAAACCATTTATTTTTAGCCTTTATACAATATATTACTAAAATATCAATTACAGGTAGTTACAACTTCCAATGCTTACCTTAGAAGTCTTCACAGTCCTATCTCTTAAAAACTCTCATTTTATTTTCTTATACAAAACAAATCCTAAATTTTAGTACTGGAGGAAAAACTAAACTATCTTCTAGTATTTTGTGGTCTAGGAGTCATTATAAATTCTGTCTTCAATCAGCACTAGATAATAATGTTGTTGCCATAATGCACTCAAGTACTAGAAATGAAAAAATTATTGTTGTTCTGTTCAGTTAAATGAAATCATATGGGAATTACTCAGGATGTGGAGTTTATAAGCTTGAACATAGGATTTAATGACATTAATGACATCTTGTATTTGTTCTCTCAGTCTCTCTTTACAGAGCTCACTTCCTCTGTCTCAAGGAGAATTAAGAAATCGAGATGTAAGAAAAGGGTTTATCACTAACACTTTGAGAAGCATCTGGTTGAACAAATAGAAGAAACAATTTTTCAGGTCCATTATGTTGCAGATATACTAATTCAACACATGTAAGACAAATAAAAAAGAAACATTACTGGTTGGTAATTATGGTTCCCAGGACATACTATTACTCTATATGTATAGTCTTGGAAGTCTACTTTCCTGTGGTAGCTTCCAGAATAACCTAGAAGACGCTATGACTGGGAATATCAATCACCCAAATCCCTTGTGTGGGAATTAAGATGTGAAAATTAGCAGTCTCTTTGTACAAAAGAAAGAAATAAGGTGTAGCTAAAGCTGTGTTACTCAGGTAACCCACCATTCATTATGTGGCTCCATAAGAAGAAATGTATATATGGCAACAAAGAATGAAAGACTGTCACTCTTACAAACTGGTATCTCTGTTTGTAATCATGAATGTTATTTTACAGTTTTAACCAGAGAAGGAAGAAAATTATTCTGCATAGGTGCATTATTCCCTTAAGCAGGCAATAACAATACAGATAGACCAGCTAACAAAAAAACTCCATACAGAATGTCACATGATGAATTTTTCCCCAAAAAAATCTTGAAACAGCTGCATTCCTATTAATGTACTGTTCACAAGGATACATATCTCCTGGACAATTATAGTAGTATTTTGCCGTAACATGACATTACTGTAATTTCTGCAGTTGAATACTAACTAGAAACCTGAGTGTTCTGGGCTTTCCGTCATGAAACTTTACACCTATGTTGTTTACTACTACAGTGAATACTGAAATACCTGTATTTTTCTGCTTCTTTAAAATAAAGATGAAAGAAATTCTATTGTAAAATTAGAAGCATTTTATAATAGTGCTACAGAAGAAAATAAGGGATTTCAAAGTTTCAAATAAATTAAAACATTGGCACTCAGGTTTTACTGAGGTCAGTAATGGCTACAGAGTTTCCAGCACTGGAAAGATACACAAACTTTTATTTACATTTACATTTTAAACATTTAGGTAGCATTTCTTGGCTCTCTTACAGTTTTCTTGTTTGTGGCATGCTTTATGAATCCAGTGAATTTCCAGTTAACATGGGAGGTTGGAGCACATTGGTACAAATCCATTTCTTAGACTTCAACAAGATGTTTTGAATTCCAGAGTTTGAAATAATATATCTTCAGTGAATATGCTCTGTGTGTTGTCTGACTGCAGCAGGAAAACTTACCAAAAAATTGATACTCCTTCCTTCTGCAGAAGGGAAGAACACTATCTGGTGCCCACGCTGCCACTTACGGAACAGGTGACGTGTCACACTGTCGGAGAGACAAGCCTTGTGATCCCGGAGGAAGTCTCTAGTAACAAACTTGCAGTGCTTGCCTGATCGCAGAGTGGCATATAACAAGAAGGCATCATCTTCAGAGCTTCACAAAACAAATGGAAAAGACAGATGTCATTCACAAGGCAGTAAATGGTTGCAGGAAGTGATTCAAATGCTGATCAACATTTATTCTTCAGCAACACCAAAAATTCCCACCACTACACTAGTTCTCTGTAAAATAAAAAATTGCTTACCACAGGGCACCAAGAGCGAGGGTGCAATAAAAATTAATTGCATGCTACTTAGAGCATATTTTTGCTCTTATCACAATCTGATAATAGAACAATATAATCTCCTGCCACGACGTTTAACAATACCATGCTATATGGAACAAAACTGCTAAAACTCAACAGTGTACCCCACACAGCAGCACACTACAACTGGACACTGAAATTCTTTAAGTTCAGGGCACTGTGCTCTTGGCAGTGGTTTTATCAGTCATAAATCCTAATAAACCATACAGCTGTCAATATGATTCTAAGTGATGAAAGTCTTCATAATGCAGCTTTTTATGTACTTTTGAAGCAAGTACAGCAAGGGATATGTTTCTTTATAGAGATACTAGTAATGGTATTAAAAACTAGAGTAAAATGCACATAAATCAGGTGCTGGTCCATATTGAGACATTTTATTCAACTTACATATTTTCAGCAAAGAAGAAGTCTGCCTTATTCTGCATCTCCTTCATGATTTCTCTTTTCCAGTTTGAGGAGTTCATCAGCATATGTTTGCGGCCCAGCACAAGCAACCGGACATTCTCTTTTGCCAGGCAGTTGACAGCATCAAACAGCTGCAGAAAACAAAGCAAACCCAAAGATTTTCTTAGCTGTAAAACAGAGTGACTGGGAATACTTTCATGTGTGTCTCACCTAGAGGGACTTCTAGACTACTCTCATTTCACACAGTTCTTCTTGTGATGCGAATTATGCAGATAACTAATTTTAATTCATTAGTCACAAAAGAAACAACAATTAGTCATGAAAAGAAACAACAAGCCAATTCATTGAAGGAAGCTGCTCTTAACCATACAGAAAATACAACGCTTTTATACTCTAGTTCTTGCAGTTCAAATGACACGAACGACCTTGGGCAGAGTTGTCAGAAGATGTCAGAAGTTCCAACTCAGCCGAGGGAAGTGAATCACGCTGGGGTTTAAGTGATGCCCACTTCTGATCACGGAGCACATGGAGCCACGAGCACACCGCCTCTCCAGCCCCACCTGCTGGAGCTGGAGACCTACACGGCCCGGGCTGACCTGTGCGGAGGCGGACAGCGGCGGGACATGGAAATCCGTGACCTCGGGATTAAGGCTTTATGAAAACCACATCCAGACTAGCCGCCCACTTGTGAACCAATATACTGAGGTGGTGAACTCACTTCAGAGGGACTTTTCAGCAGTCTCTTAGGGCTGTGCCTGTTCTGCAACAAGTGCTTCTCAGGACAGGCACTTGTGCTTGGGACTTTCCCTCCCTGCTTCACCCAGGCTGAGCTCAAGGAGGACAAAGGTTCTGGCTTTCAGCATCCAGGTTATTACTGTGGACTGCTCACAAAACAATGGCATTTCAGTTAGACCCACACAGAAGAATTGTTTCTTGAGATTGATGCATCTACCATATTTGAAAGACAAGGACAGTATGCTCAACCACCAGGGAAAGGTATTTTCTAATTTTTACCTGCATTTGCTGCCACTATTTGCCATGATACAATCTCTTGATTATTCTTTAATCCCTCCTGCTTTTCTAGCTACTTCCCTCTTGTTACTTTTTCTCCCTTTAATACCTTCAATTGTCCTTCTCCTCTTGCTCTTTTCCCTCCTTTCCTCCTATTTCTGATCCTTCTTGTTTTTTGGTATGATTTGCTTTTGATTCAGGGACTAGAAAGAATTGTTCATGTAACTCTTGTGTACCATTTTACAATGCATTTAGTTTCATCTACCTGCAAGTACCAGGAGAAAGTGGTGGCCCCATTCAGTCTTCTCTCAAGCTGCACAATCTCACTACTTCTGTTGAGTCAGATCTGTACCACAACTACACATGAGCTCACTGATTTAACAGAAGATCCTTTTTTGTAGGGTTGAGCTTGCAGCAACCCAACAGATAGACTTGAGCCAAAGGTTCAATGACTAGATGGGAACACATCGCTGGAAGTGTTGAGGACAGGAAGTGTGGGACTGCCCTTCACAGGAAAGGACCTGCAGATGGCTCAAATTAAGTATGCCATGAATCTGGATCTGAGATCTGGGAGAGGAAGCCAGAAGATTTTCTACATTAACTGTTGAGCTATAAGTTGCTGTTGCCAGTATTGACTCTGAGGGACTAAAGGCTCTGTTTTCACACAGATATAGGAACTTGGTGCTAATGAAAAGTACAAACACCTAACTGTACCTATGGGAACTGACTTCCTTCTTCCAGGAGATCACACTGGATATTGGCTACACATGCATACAATCTACTTTTCCCTGGTTAAAACAAACAAAACACAATGTGAGCAGGAAAAGGCCAAATGCAGTAAGTTCTCATGCAGTGAACCAGTCCTGCAAATAGTTGGATTCAAATACCAAAGGAGAATTAAGTTGGTTCATTTGAGTTCGTTAAAGCTAATAACAGTTAGGAATGTACTACTGCTTCCACAGACATTTTCATGTACAGAAGTCAATAGTGAAGAAATAATAACCATGCGTAACTTTAGCAAACCCTTACAAATTCAAAATGAAAATACTTTTTCTTTTTTTGCCTAATGTTTTGCTACATTAGGGAAGGTTAGCAAAAAATCGTGTGAAAAAAAGAAGTTAGAAAACAGCAGTTCCAGATACAGATTGGTCAATAGTAGCTATTCCCAAGTTTATAAAAGACTTAAGTGTCTTGGTTCCAGCTCCTGTAGGTCTTTCTTTCTGGAGGTTATGACTAGTGGCACTTTGTACCTGTTAGTCATGTGGACATTCTTGTCCTATATATTATTAGCATATGAGGCTTAAAATGTAGTAAAATTAAAGGGAGTCAGCATTTTAAAATTTTGAAATTCCTGCTTACATAACAACCCACTGTCCCTCTTCTACTTAACACAGAGATTAACCTTACTTACACAACTATAGTACAGAAGATAGAAATTATTTTTGTTTTCATAACATAAAAATAATTCTGTTCCGCACACCCTTCTTTTCTGACACAACTTTAGTAAAGAGCCTTTTTTCACTTTAGGCTTGGGCACTTAATAGGGATTGTCTACAAGGAGTCAGAACTTAACATGGGGGGGTTTCCTAATTATGTCTACTCCCACACCTGGCTGCTTCTCAAGAAAGGAAGATGTGAGACACACTAACACTTGTTTCAGTCACAGAGGAAAGTAACTGAACATAATGGTGTTAATACAAAAACAGCAGTAGTGATCTCTCATTTAGAAAGTCAAGGGTATTTTATTAATCTAGTATTTCCAGAAGTTGCGTGAGTGTAAAATGGAGCACAAGAAAGATAGATTAATTACTCTAACTCATACAAGGAATTATGAGCAGAGCAGGATACAGATTTCCTATGACTTCACTGCCTTTCTGATCACTAGATCACATTGTGCCATGTGTCCCCAGTTTCAAAGGTTAGCTTGAGGTAGGACAGCCTTTCTCATTAGGTACTACTGGTAGATTCCCACTTGTGAAATGGGAAATCCCTACACACTTCTGCTGGGAGGCACACCACTCAGTGATTCAGCAAAAGGTGACTCACCTGTATACACATAAAGCATGAAGAAGTAACCACGAAAAATATTTAAATCACATTTTTTATGAATAAATCATGTTTGACATTGCTTAATCGTTTGGGTTCACTAAGTGCCATTTAAAAGCAAAACTCATCTACAGGTTATCTGCTAATAAGAGCAACAAACTGCTCTATTATTGCTATTTTCACCTGTTGTTAGTGCTGCCTCCCACCCAACTGAAGCAGTGAAACTGCTGAAGAAACCCCAACACAGACCACAGGTTCACAGCTGCCATTACTGTACTGTCAGGCAGGGCTGAGCATGATCATTGTCTCCAAAATTTAGCCAGCCAGTCAAAAGAGGTGATTGTCCCACTTCACTCTTCATTGATGTGGCCTCACCTTCAGTCCTGGGTATAGTTTTGGGTGCCACAATATAAAAAAGACATGAAGCTGTTAGAGAGCATCCAAAGGAAAGCAATGAAGATGGTGAAGGGGCTGAGGTAAAGCCCTGTGAGCAGCACAGAAGTCACTTGGTCTGTTCAGCCTGGAGGAGATTGAGGGGAGACCTCATCGCAGTTACAACTTCCTTGGGGGGTGGGGGGGGGGGGGGAAGTTGGAGGGGCAGGCACTGATCTCTTTGGTGACCAGTGACAGGCCCCAAGGGAATGGCCTGAAAGTGGATGAGGGGAGGCTTAGATTGGACATTGGGAAAAGCTTCTTCACCCAGAGGGTGGTTGAGCACTGATACAGGCTCCCCAGGGAAGAANCAGTCAAAAGAGGTGATTGTCCCACTTCACTCTTCATTGATGTGGCCTCACCTTCAGTCCTGGGTATAGTTTTGGGTGCCACAATATAAAAAAGACATGAAGCTGTTAGAGAGCATCCAAAGGAAAGCAATGAAGATGGTGAAGGGGCTGAGGTAAAGCCCTGTGAGCAGCACANAGGGCTGCAAAGAGGGTGAAGGGCCTTGGGGAGCAGCCAAGGAATGACTGAGGTCACTTGGTCTGTTCAGCCTGGAAGAGACTGAGGGAAGACCTCACTGCAGTTACAACCTACTCATAAGAAGAGGAGGGCAGGCACTGATCTCATCTCTTTGGTGACCAGTGACAGGCCCCAAGGGAATGGCCTGAAAGTGGATGAGGGGAGGCTTAGATTGGACATTGGGAAAAGCTTCTTCACCCAGAGGGTGGTTGAGCACTGATACAGGCTCCCCAGGGAAGAAGTCATAGCACCAAGCCTGATGGAGTTCAAGAAGCTTTTGGGCAACACTGTCAGGGACATGAAGCAATTCTTGGGGTGTCCTGCACAGGGCCAGGAGTTGGGACTTCGAAGATCCTTGCAGGTCCCTTCCAACTCAGGACATTCTATGAGTCTATAAATGAATTCCTGTCCTAATTTTGGTTACCTTTTTCCATGCTGTAGACCAAGAAAATAAGCTCAAGAAAAACCTGTTTACTTCAGTCCCACACACAGGAGAGAGACAGGATGAGAAGCCAGAGATTTTTCCCACAGAACAACCAGTTACTCAGAGAAGGCGTGTATGCTGCTTGCAAGAAAGGCTGGACTTTCTCACTGAGCTGGTAATTTCACCAAACCACATTCAAGATCATTACCACAGCATCAAATATAAATGCTTCTTACACTCTCTACATGATTATTGATGACACAGTGTAAATTAGTCTCAAGTCCTCTTAACTCAAATACAGGGGCAATATACACATTTCTTGATTTCTCTGGAGTTTATCTGTCCCTGACTAGCAAGGGAGTAGCTACTTCAAAGGGAAAGCAGTGATGAATGAATAAGTAACAGTCACTAAGATTAATCAGCCTGGTTTACTTTCTGCTCTTTAGACAGTCAGCAGCTAGCTCTTGGGAATTATCCCTTACAACACCAGGGATCTCTGCAATACTGCTGAAACAATATTGTTGGGAATATTTGTATCCTGTGTTACAGTAAGACTATTTAGATTGATGTAACACATCATCATATAAAACTCTACCAGTGACAGCCCTTCACACATCAGTGATGGCAATCACACGCTGTTTAACATGTTTTAACCTGTTTGCATTGACTCTGCACCTGGAACTGACTTATCCTCTCTCGACACATTCACTAGAGATATGTCTTAACTCCCTATCACAATCCATTAAAATTTGCAGTTCATTTTTAGATTTTAGTTTTTATTTTAACAGTCAACACTATTAATCAAAGGCAGATTATTGATTGAGCAGGAAAGCTAAACCATAGAAGCAGTTTCCCAAGTTGATTTAATATAGATTGAGGATGGTACAGCAGCCTTAGTTTGGTCAGATGAGGCAGTGCCTAAATATAGCTATGCTACCTGCAGAGTAAGTCTGTATTCAGAGACTGAAGATGCTTTTGCAGCTAGATCTAAACTGACCGGTACCAAGTGTGTACCAAGACACCTGGTATTCCTGCACAATCCAGTGTTCCCACTTCCTGGAAGACTTAGATCAATTGTAACACTGGGTGAATGCAAACACATTATTTTGAGGTCAAAACTGACTACAGCAATACTCCATGGACTGTGACCAAGCTAATGAACAATCTTGAATTCTGAGTAGTGGGGAGAATGAAGCAGAGTAACTGTACATATATTCAGGTCAGATACAGAAGCAATAGCACAATTTATATTTTTCTGTATTTATGGTACCCTGGCTGTTATGACAGCAATGGGAATATCTTTAATTACAACTCCATTTGATTTCAACTGAAGATGCAATCTGTTCAAGACAATCCCTGAAACAATTCTGAATGTAGAAGTATGTTTGTAAATAGTCTCTGACACTGCATTCCGCTTGTTATAAACTGTAGGTACTAAAGTTTCCAATTTCAAACAATCTTGAAGAGCCACCCCGTCTTTTATTCTACTGATGAGCTCAAAGAACAGCACAATACAAACCAAAACTGTGTAAATCAACCTCAGGTTTGGTAAGACTATTATGAATTTCTCCTGTGCAGATATGGAGAGTTAGGTGCCTACTATTCCCAGAAGAGAGCCATATAAGAAAAAAAAAGTTTTGAAATAGGTATTTTCTCTCTAATTGCAGTTCTATCCTGCTCTGTCTTATTTCCAAAAGGCACAAGAAGTAATCTGATGGACAGTGAAGCAGTATTTCCTATGAGAATTAACAGAATCACAGCGGGATGCATGCAGAGAGTGAAGAAATACACACACAACTTAAACACGGAATTAAAGTGTGTGTATGACAAGGATGGGGGCGTAGGCCGTGGATTATCAGGTGGAGGAGCCATTAGCTTTTTGGAATCTGGCTTTTTAGAATGGACTGTCATCTTTAAAAGATCTCAGCCACTTTGTCAGACCTTACCCCTGAGAAGCCTTGTGAACATTCTGGCTCATACTTTTTGAATTTCTCTGCTTTTGAATGGTAATATTTTCATCATCATGAACTATAGATGAATGAAGTTCATCCACAAATAAAAAAAAAGAAAAATAGGTAGTGACAACAGTTAGCATAGCATGCTATTAAACTCTAAAGAACTCTAGAAATGATGACTAACGGAGATATGGTCATTTGAGGAATTGATTAATTTTAGAGTACAAGCTGCAAAAAAGAAAAACAGGCAAATTTTTCTGACTTTTACAAATCAAGAAATACATGGACAAACAAATATTCTTCAGTTGTCTAACTGCATTTTTGGAAGTGGAATACTGTTACTTCAGTGCCAGTCAAGTTTCTAAATCCAAAAGTTTTGTTAAGCAACTACAATACCATTTTCTTTCCCAATCACTTACTAAAACATGTAATGTTGATTTAAATGTACAACCAGACCCTTTGATGTTGTGTCAGCAATAATGAAGTAGGAATAAAGATGGAAGAGAAGGGGTGAATCTGAAATCCAAAGCAGCATTCTGATGGGGTAGCAAGTGGGAAATGTCCAATTCACCATTAACTATAGCCCAGTGCTATCAACTAATTTTTTTTATTTTAATTAAAATGTAACATTTTCTATTTTAGTTGTGGACTGGCAGTAAAGCATTTTTGTTCACAAATTTGAATTTTCTGAATGTCTTCCCTTCTACAGTCATGTAAAAGGACAAAGGTATTTGTCCTTTTCTGATCTTCTCTGAGACAATTTTTCTCCATAGCTGATACCACTGTATACTTCTATCTCACCTCTTACTCATCTTTTTTCTTGTAACAAAGAATAAATACCAAGATCTTGACAATGCATAAGGGGCAGCTTATGTGGATTTGATTTTATCCAGACATCTCCTGAGAACCTACTATTCTGTACCAAAACCTGGAGATTTACAAAATATTAAAGTCTCAACCCTTCACACCAAGGAGAAGAGGTAGGTGATACTGTCTATCTATGATAATACAAAAGTAGGAAAATAAACTTGTAAAACTTTAAAGTGTTCCCTTTGCATTTCCACATATCAATACTATCCTTTGTTCTCATCTTTTAATTCTTTCTGCTTGCACTGCTGTTTCTCCAACAGTATTTTCTTACTGATCACTACACATTGCTTCACTGCACCAATATTACACATACATCATCTTCATATTCTTGAGGAAGAAAATTAAATAAAAATGAAAAAGGCATGAGGTTTTACTTATCCTTGCATAAGCTTCATACAGTCAGAGCCACTGACTGTAAACAGAATAATTTTCCCAACTGAAGTCACAGCTTCAGAGGCCTGCCTTCACTGGAAATCCAGTCTTTGCAACTGTGTTGATACTCTTGCTTTTCTACTATTATCAGAGCACTGTATACAAAAACTAAAGGAAATAAGGGAGTTTCTCTTATCACGTTTCATTTTAGAAACAATGTAAAAATTTAGCCATAGGAATAGAAAAAACGTAGCTATTAAACAGGAGTATTTGTGAGCCCAATGGAGCTGTGCTAGTCTTTCAGAGTGGGTCAGAAGCTATATTTAAGTACTGAAAATCCAAAATGTGAGCCAGATCTCTGGGTGGTGGTGGCGGCAGTGGTAATGGGATGTTATGAAAATGAAAGCACAAGCTTGAATGATCCTTTCCATACATAGGAAATAACTCTATGCAGGACTGAAATCAGCTTTGTAAGACTGAAACTGACAGTTTAAAAGGTACTAACACTTCAGCTCTCATCACTGCCCTATGCAGATGTCTGTACAATACTGACTAACCTAGTCTGATGTTAAGTCTTTTCTCCATGTCTTATTTGTGGTTCCGAAAGTCCCAGACAGTACTTTTGTCCTTTGAGGAAACGTCCTGCAGCAGCTGTGGGCATCACTGTTACAGGAGGCACAGGCATGATGCTGTTATGGTATATTAAACCTATGCTTCTGCAGAGACATCCCACATTTTAATAAACTTGACAGTTCCATAAACTCTTTAACATAAGGACTATAAGGACATAAGCTCACAGGACAACAGACATCCAGGTAGAATGACATGATAACCAAGGAAACATCAGTAAATTGACAACTTGCAGTTGAAAAAAAGCATCAGAGTACAACATGCAGCAAATATTTATAACCCAATTTTCACACTGCCTTTCTGCTGTTTCTCAGTAGTACTATTTTCCAGTTGCCTGCTACAGATTATTACACAAGGGTTACCTTCAAAACTCTTATATACCTTCAAAAACGATTGTTTCAGTGAGAACATTTACAGCTCTTAACACATATAAATATATTAACAAACACTACTGAAATTAGTGGTGATTTCTCTGTGAAGGTCAGAAAGAGGAAAATTTTGTTTAATATGAAAGAGAACATATGAAATGTTCTTCTTCAACAGTACAAAAATCAGCAGAAGTAAACTAAAGCACAAAGGTCTGAGATGGAGGAGCAGCAGTGTGGTTAGAGTCAGAACTATCTGTCCTGGGCCACCCACGAAACCAAGGCTTTCAGCAAGAAGGAACCTAGGAGGGATTCTGTTTAATATTGCAAAGAGCATAACTGGTATTTACCAGAATGAAAAAAACCCAGGGGACTTTCATATCCATCAGTACACCTTGCACTGCCAGTACCATGAGGCAGAGGTTCAACTGTCTTAGTTGGATCAAGGCTTACCCTGGCAAGAAACTCACCATTCCTACAAAACCAACAAAAATTTGATGCAGTGTAATGCAGCAGATGTAAAATGTGGGTCAGCATTATTTATCTTACACAGTCATTAGTTTTGATTGTGCATCATTCCAGACTCATGCCATTTTATTACTAGTAACACTGCCAACAGGGTCCATGCCTGGAGATCCTAGGCAGTGGAAGTCTTCATCATAGCTGAAGTCCACAAGATCTAATTTTTGTACTTTTATGCTTTCCATGTAAGCATATTGGTAGCAGTCTGCAATACTCAATAGCTGGACACTGGGCAGACCACTGTTTTATCTGAAGTATTTTTCTTTAACTCAAAACGTAAAGCAATTTGACAAATAAATAATATTGTCAGCTCCCACAAATTAATTACAGATGATATTTACCATTTGTCTAAAGGCTTGGTCTCCTGGGAAAAGCTCAGACATTTTTTCCCCTTGTCAAGAGAAACAAGCTTGAGAATATGAAAGTATGACCACCAGAAAGGCTTGGGCAACAGAAGCCAAATAAGAACCACTCCCAAGCCCCAGCCCTATTTCAGAAAAGGATCTATTTTTTGAAGCAACTTTGAGGTTGGGGACTCAGAATTACAGTATCCAGGTATCTATACAACTCTATCACCCAGCACTTTTGAAGAATTATGTTGCCTCTTTCCCTCTTTTGTCCTTTTCCATGGAAAAGATGCAGATACCTAGCTAAAAAATCTGGAGAATCCAGGACTGAGCATCAGTGCTCAAGTTCAAGACAGAACTACAATTTCAGAAGTGTTTTGTTTACCAAATTTATCAGATAGCAAATTATTTAAATTGTGTCTTATGACTGGTTATGTTAACTAGGCTGATGGACTAAATAGGCTTGTGGAAATGAGAGAGGATGAGATAACAAAAAAGAAATCCCTAACCTATAGCATTCAAATTTCTGAAAGCCCATTTGGGAATACCCATTCAATGGAAAGTTAAGAGATTTCACTCTTTAAGGCACAATATGCAGATACACACATATAAACTAGAAGTGAAAATGTCAAAACCCTCCAATTCTTTAAGGCACTTCCTCTCACTATTGACTTATGGCCATTCCACATAAACAGATTTAAACAGCACAGTGCAATGTTTTACAGAGACATCATGTACATGACTTCTGATGATAAAAGCAGCATAGTGACATTAACATTAGACTAGCCCAGGGTAACTACTCCTCATAAGTAGCATGGTAAATCAACATCAAATCAGCATCATTAAGACTGTCTGGTTCTGCTCTATGATTACTTGCAACCCTCTTACTACTACTTCATTTTATTTACTCAAATGTGGCAACTTAGGGCTGTGGTGGAAGAAAACTCCAATCAATCAATCAATCAATCAATCAATCAATCAATCAGTGATATAGGTAGTATTCAAGAAATAGGTATTCCACTGTACTTTTCTTAAGCTTGCACTGAATGTAGAAGCTCAAACTCCAGAGAACCACAGCTCTAACACATACCTGCATCATACTTATACTTTTTATTTTCAGGGTATAGTGCAAGCACTACCTAGTTTACCAAAGTATCACACAATTTGGAAATAAACAAGGAGAGGAAGCGTCAGCAAAGTTGATCTTCCCACACTGGTATACCATGTAACCATGTATATATGTAACCATATATACCAAGGAACAACTTCTAAATAACAATTACATCAGAACCTGTGGAACTGAACTGGCTTTTAGCTGCTGTTGGAGAGATTATGGCACACACTGTACATAGCTTGCTCAGCCATGTCAACTTGACTCCTTAAAAGCTCAAGACTCAAAAATTCAAAATATTAGAGGCAGAAGAGATATTACTGCCAACTCACTGCTTTCTTTTTGCCAAGCATAGGTAAATGGATAAATGTTAGACAGTAAGGATAGACATAAGCATCACTAACACTTTCTGATTTATCTAAGAGGTAAGTTGGTATCAACAATATGACAGAAACACAGGTCCAGATTTAACAGTCACTACAAGAAGCATTGTGCAAGGACAGGACAATACAGCAGCTGGAAATGGTAGAAACTATTCAGAAAAATTAGAAGAAGGAATTAATATTCATTAAACTGGTTGGAAAATAGAGTACCTAATGTTTACGTAATTTTGACAACCTCTTTAGCTTCTGACTTACTATAATTCAATGCATGTTTCTAGCTAGAGCTGTGAAAAGAACTATTCAGATCGTTAAAGAACTGACCAGTGAATAATAAATCAGGAAGAAACAGCATCACAACCTCGTATCTCTGGGTAGAAAGGAAAAATCAGTAGATACATGAAAAGATTAGTAGGAAATATATAAAATACTTCAAATAGAGAATTTCTCATTAAGAAAAAGGTTTCCTAACAATGATATGGGGCAAATAGTTACAATGTCAGAGATAAAACATTCAAAGAGACTTTAAAATATAATCTTGGGGGATCATATTAAGGAAATAATAATTACAGAATATAAGATTTTAATGTTTATTTTATGGGGATGTACAGAAAAACAAGAACACCAACACAAATGATGCTTAATAAGGTTGTTTCTTCATGTAAAGGTTTGCAAGTACTAATTTTTAAGATCTTGAGTTAGGCATTTTTCTTGGAAGATGGGAGTGAAGATTTCTATTGTATAACAGCTACTTTCCTGAAAACTTGAAGAACAGCAGCTGCAAAGGCAGCCATTGTTATTTTATTATGTCCTTGGTACTGGTGTTCTTACTACATATCACTCCTGTTCCTCACATGATACCAAGCAACAAAATTGTTTACAAGTCTCAGCATGTACAATACCAGCTTAATGGCACAGTTCTGGTAGCAGTCCTCAGAGAAGTGACAGATATCTGAATGAGATCTCCTCTTTATATTAACCCAAGTAAACATATTAGTTTAATCTAATTTGATCTAATTTAGATTAACACCACAGATAAAGGCATAAGTCTGAATTAGCATGGAGACTATTTTATTTTGACTCTTGGGTTTTTTGCCTTGCCTCATTTCCCTTCCCTTATATGAAGGACTGCACAAATATACCCTTAAACAAAATAAGTAAAAAGTAGAATAGGGATAGCCTCTTCCCTTTCATGTCTGTATCCAACGTACAAAATCAATACTGGCAAAAGGTAAGGTTTGCAGAAGTGTTTGATACAGAATGTCACCTCTAATGGGAAACAGTATTTTGGGTAAGAATCTGACTCTTAGAGAAAGTAACAGGCAGAACCTGTCAAATTGCCTGACAGTCAGATTTCTTTACCTTGATGAATTTCTGCTGCTCTATTCTCACCAGGAAATGCAAAACTAGAGTGGAAACCTCTGAAAGGAAAAATAATTGCTTATAGCTGACTGAGAAGGCATTTAATCAGGGAATCCTGTCAGCTTCCCCTTCCCTATTTCACAATGTTGGGAATTTTAAAACTTTGAGAAAGTTTCCCCTGCATTCACAAAGAGCCAGTCTGCTCTGTGCTTCCTTTCTTAAGATGTCTGTCTGCCTCCTACTCTCCTGTCCCAGTGTTGCAGAAGCAGAGAGGAACACTCGAGCATACTGTTATGGGAAGAGCCAGACTTGGTGGCTCAAGGTTGTAGGCAACACGGGTGTTTCCCTGGTGGAAGCATCCATGCCAACCAGTTGTAGGAGTACTTCCAGAACTTCTGACACACTGATGTCCAATACATCTTCACTTAGATGTATAGGTGTAGATAGCTGCACACATTAAATGTCCTTTTATTTCTTTCTTAGCCACAATCAGGAACTGCCAGATTTCAGAACAGCTGCAGAGAGAGGAGAACTTGCAGGCCAGGCCTTCCCCTAGGTTTCACTGGCAACTGAGTCTATCTCCTTCAGCTCTCCTGGGATGTTTAACAGCCTTGTTCTTCTGCATCTGACCAAAATTCTTGAATTTGAGGTATGCTATTTTAGGATGACCCCAATATAGAAGGAGAGGGGGAAGATTTCAGCAGATTGGTATTGATCTTTGAGAAGTGTTTTTAGAGAAGAACTGAGTTTTTCTGCTGTGATATCCAAGGAACCCCCAGAAATTAACTGATAATATATAGATGCAATGCTGGGTATTTCAGTCATGAATCTCTAACACTAAAAATAGGTGAAGTTTCAAGAGCACCCCTTACTGCTTGAGCTTCTTTCTCATCTAAGATCATGTTACACAGACGGTGAAGGTGATTTTCAATGAAAACATCAAAGATCTTCATTTTTACAATTTGTGCAATACTTACAGGAAATAAAAGTACAGATCTAAAGAATGAAACACATGTTGCAAAGATAAAAATCTCTCCAACCTTGAGCAACAAGCCAAATGTCTTGTTATCATGGAAATGCAAACTTGAACCACCATTAGAAGATGGGGAAAAAGAGAGATGGAAAAGGCTGAGAGCAAATGAACAAACATGTCTGGCTGCTTTGTTGAGTGGTAAGACAAGAGGTGGTCAGAGGCAGAATTGATGAACTGTCACAGTATGACAAATAAGACCTCTGTTGGATGTATTGATTCCAAACAGAGAATGACTCATGGATCTACTTCATTCTGCTTCATTTACAGACAGTAAAGTACTTGAACAAATCACAGATGCTGCCAAAGCAGTCAGAGAAGAAAAAAATTCTTTCCCATGGATGAGTTTTTTGGGGTCAAATTTATTAATAACTGCTTGTTTTTTAGGACATCTCATAGAGCAGAGCTAATGTTTTGTACAAAGTATCACTGTCTCAATAACTGTTCAGATGATCTTTTATACATGTTGCATGGTTAAGACTGACTTGAAGACATGTAAAGATTATCACATGAAAACCTGAGCATATTAGTATGTGTATTTCTCAACTATACCTGTATGCATAGGAGCTATTTTTTTTGTGTGTCTCATGGCCTCAAAAATGGTTTAGTAACTGGAACTCAGGAAAGTTGTATCCACTATTTTTCTCAAACACTCCAACATGTTTTTTGCTCTTTGTTTCATCATAGAGGATTTATAGGCATTAAGCAGAGATTTTGAAGAAGCAAAATTTTGTTTCAAAATTGATTTGGGTTATTAAGCCAAGAGAATAGGGGCCATAAATGCTCTGTTTTCCATTTTTTCTTTTTTTTTAAATTTTGCCTTCACATGAAGAGTTGGATTTTTTTTGTCGTGATAATTGTCTTCATATTTGGAAAATAAGCCTTGCAAATTAAATAAAGTACATACCAAAGCTGTGGTTCTGAGCTGAATTCACAAAGTGCAATTCATCAAGGTTCTTTAACTCTGTGACCAAACTTGGTTTTTTTCAAAAATTTAACAGGACCATTCACCATTCTCCTGTAGACTATTATCCTATGTCCTATTTTTCCCCCTTACCTTGATGAAACTATTTTTTTACTATCAGCTTTCCTTTTAAGACTGCAACCTCTCTCTACTGCTAACTTAGCCAAGAGTCCAGGAATAACCCCTACAGAACCACTAGAATAACTAAAATTATAATGTTAGTTTTAAACCTTGAATCCTCCTGTTAAATATAATTTTAGATCTTTAACATACAGAAAAAGAGAACACAATAATATATTTATGCACAACTATTATTACTGCAAAATTTACTTAGTCCCTTCCCCAATGCAGAGAGCAACCTCCACACAAAAAGCCTGCTGCTCTGTCCCTAGAAGAGGCAACAAACAGATGCAACAACACATGAGGTGTCCCCTGCACCTGCCACAGGGCACTCCCAATTACAGCAGTCACAGCCTGGCTTTTTGTGACAGCCTGTGACAGGTGCAGGAGGGCAGGTCTGGTGGCTTTCCTGGCAAGAGTTGACTGCTGCTTCCGACCAGAGATGGGAAGGGATGGGAAGGGATGGAACAGCAAGGATCTGGCTTCCTCAGCTATTGTACAGGCCTACTGCAACTTATATGGGAATTGCACAAACTCATGTAGCCATTTATAGAAGTGCTGATTAAGTGTAGGAGGAACAACTTTGAATTATCTGCCAAGACTAAAAACTAATCCTTTGTGCATTGTCAGCCTTGAGTAACACAGTCTGGAACTATTTTTCCAATCATTTAGATGTCTGAGTTTAATACAGAGATTAGAGAGGGTAAAGTTAGGGCAGAGTTGACCTCAACTGCCAAAATGTTTGAAGAAGGAAATAGTGAGTTAGCTTTGATCCAACACACATTTGAAATATATGTTCAGTTACTTCTAACACCAGACGGGTACAGCTAAAAAAAAGGACCTGGATGCATACTTAATTTACAACATACCAAACTCATTGGAAATTAAAAATAGAAAAATACTCTTCAAACTGTTCTTGCAGATCTTGCAGGTCTCTCACTCCTGTCTCACCTCCCACCCTGGTCCTCCACAGTTCAGAGGTAGCTGAAAGACAGCAAAGTGCCTTCACTCCTCTTATGCAACCTAAGAGTGGTCTCTAGAGCCTAGATATCCTGCTTGCAGGGGATATGAGAGGGAATTCCCTTTTATTTCCAAGGAATACTTCTGCAGAAAGTTGTCATAAACAGGAAAACATCCATTTAAAAACTATGTAGCAGTTTGTTTAGTAGGCGAAATGGACAATTTGTATGTGGAAATTCCCTCTCTTGACCTTTACATGGTGAAAGGTGAGAGCTCTACAGAGAGTACCAAATGTGATTGTGTTAGGTAAGGATTTATGTAATTAGATACATCTGGAGGAAAGGATTAACTACACATCACGATTCAGCCTGAATTGACTTTGCTTAGTTAAACTGCAAGGCTAGCTCTGTTTACAAACCACATGTTTGCAGTACAGTACTGACTCAGTCAGGCAAAACACATCACGTACAGTCTTAAACAGCAGCAGATGACAAGGCTGAATGATTTTAGGCTTTAGGGAGGTTTGGGATTTTTTTCTATTGTCAGAATTATATAGCAAAAATAATTTCCATTCTATAATATGTCTTAATAAGAAGTCAACTTTAATGTCGAATTTAAAATGCTACATACAGTAAGGAGGCAAAAGGTTGAAAGGAGGTGCTGTTCTGGTGTTGCAGTTTTACAATCATTGTATGTAGTGCCTTCAAATCAAATGGTCTCACCATTCCCTAGCCCTCAAAAAATCTTTGTTCCCATCTTCATGCTGCCTCCTTTTT
>VXBI01008156.1:102058-216755 GCA_013397375.1 Toxostoma redivivum | reverse complement strand
CCCCCCCCGCTCTAGATAAGAGCATCAAAATAAACACAGCAAACCTTACACTGATTTCTAACTTGTTCTGACTGGGTTCATCTTACGAAGATTTTAAGGAAAAGTCCATTTTCCTTATGGACTCAAAAACATGACTCAAACTGAAGGAACGAAACTAAAAACACATTTTGTATTGCTTATTGATGTGACCCTCCTTAAGGCTCAGGTTCTGCAGAGAAGTACTGCAATACAGCAGGGCTGTTACCTCAGTGCAGAACTTCCCTCCACATGCGCAGCACAGTGCTCACAGTGGTTCCAGTGATATCCTGTTTCACACCATGAACAAAAGAAAAAGGAATTTTAAAAAATCCACCTGATTTCATTCATTGCCTTACTGGGAAAACAGGGGAATGCCAACTATTCAACCTTTAAAAATGATTCACTGCACCTTCTACTTTTCTTCATAAATGGATATGCGTTGACTAAATAAATTGAAAGAAAAAGCTAACTATAACCAAACCCATGATGGAATTTATATTGATGTAAAGAATTTAAGAGTTTTAAAATAATTTATTGTTTAATCACTAGGGTGTGGATGGCTCAAGTCCATTCATACCTTGGCAAAAGCACAAAGAGCTGCATTTTTTTTGTATTCCACACCAGCTGGATGGCTCATGCACTATTTCACCACCATCTTACTGTGGTATGTACTGGTGCTGCCCCAGAAAGGGTGTTTCCACCTTCTCCCTTTCCTCAGCCTGGCTCATTCCTGGCTTAGTTCCCTCACCTACCTGTGCACACATTGTTACCACATGGAAAAAGATTCAAGTAGATGAACTCAGCCCATACAACAGTTTTTAGTCTGCACCAGTCCCCCTGCTGAGGTGACAACACAGAGGACTGTCCTGGCCTGATAATGCAGCCAGGAAATGGAATAAAACTGGTAGTAGGTGAGACTACTGAGATCACCTTTTCCCTGACTATGCTGACTAAATTATGAAACGACATTTTATGAAATGTAACTCTCAGCCTGGAATATTAGAGCAAAGCAAGAGAGGTTGGTTGTAAAAAAACGGAACTACAGGAATTATTGTTTGAAAAATCAAGCAAGAAAAAAAAGTGTAGTTTAGCTACCTTAAATAATTCATTTAAAGTTTTTGTTTTTAAATAAATGTACCTTCAGACTTCAAAAGTCTGCTTTACATAGCAAGAAGTATTTGAAAAAGCAGCAGTAATAAATATGAAAATAGTACTTTTTGGTAAGACAATACTATTTCAGCTTCTGTAAGTACATTTATAAATTTATAGAGCAGAAATATCCGTGTTTCCTCCCATACCAGTGTACATACAGATTACAAGCTTCAAAACCACAACAAAAATGAGGGAAAGAAGTCATTATTAGTATTTACACACACTATGTTAAACATGATAACAGAAATAAACGTTTCAAAGAAAATATAGCTATAAGCATGTCCTTTGGTAAGAACAATGGAAGTAAATCACATGAGTATTTTGAAATAATTTTAATGTCTATAACAGTTCTAAGTGTATGACAAGTTTAAGATCACATAAAAATTAAACCTCTTGAACATTTTTCTTCTCAAGTCTAAATAACAAATATGTTGGCAACTAGAAATAAAAATCATGGCATTGATCAAATCCTTGAACCATCCAAAATGTCTACTATCTAAATGCCAAAACTCCAAAGTAATCTAACATACAAAGGAGATACATGAGCAAATTCACAGAGGACTTATAGATACAAGAAAGGCTATTATGTTCCTGCCAATGCATAGAGTTCAAAAATAAGAATTAAAAAAACCACACTAAAATGTATTCGAATCACCGCAGGAAAGGCCATTTGTCACTTCCTCTAAACAATAAAGTTTTTGCTCACCCCAGAGATGGTGAAGGGGCACTAGTTAAATTAAAAAATGCAAAACTACAATATCCAACATCTATTTTTTCCAGAAGAAGTCAACAATACTTTAAGCTTTGTACAGCAGTAAAAGCAGTGCTTCCTCTCCTGTTAAATGACAACATTCTCAAGTGCAAGGAAAGAGCAAATTCTGATTAACAGAATATTATACTGCACTTAATTAAAATGTAACCACCCCTATTATCAAACAGAGTATATTTTAGAGAAGTTAAAACATTCCATTTTTAGCAGTTTCATAAAATACAATGTTATGGGGGTTGCTTTGTTTTCAGCAATGTTTCTTGGTATCAGAAGAAAAACACAGAAATGAACATTAATTAGTGTGAGAAATAAAGTTCAGCTGTCCAACTGAAATCCAGCCAGTTCTTCTTTTTAAGATGCCTTGGTGGAACACTCTTAAATCTATTTGTTGCTATGCCTGAAGGGTTAGAATATGTCCCTTACAGTTTCAAAGCTTGGAAATCCCCTTCAAACCCTTCTAAACAGGACAGCTTTTCTCAGTATTGTGTATGGTCTCCCTATGTACTCTGGATTGCACACAATTTGTTTGGCTTCTGTTCCACACGCCTCTTGAGTTTACAAATAACTCCTGAGTCAGGAACTCCTGTGGCTGCAGCCTTCAGAGGCACTGTCAGGAACAGGAAGGTGCTTGCAGGCACAGCGGGCACTGCCAGTGCAGGACTCAGCTGACATCCGTGGGAATAGAGGTAGGGGGGGTAAATGGCACATTTGTGTGTGTGGCACATACTGTGCCACATTCAGAACAGGACTGACATACACCCAAAGCCCCCTTTGGGTCACTTAGGCCTTTGGGGCAAATCATGGAGTTGGAAGGACAACCAAAGCTTTACAGAAAAAAAGTATCAATCTAAAAGGTAAGAGTTAGAACTTTATGTCCAAGGTTCCTGGGAAATAGCACTGCCTCATTCAGTTGCAAAAGAATACCAAAATGAATGGGACACTTCCTCTTTGTCTTCCCCTTATGGTCTAGAAGAATATGTAAAATCCCTGCTTAGCCCAGATCTAGTGTGGGAATTCACACGACCACAAACCCATCTCTTCCTGCCTTCCTGACAGCACATACACATCTCCCATGAGCTTCCTTCCCAGGAAGGGCTGCACAACAGCCCTTTTAGGCTTATCAGAGGTATGTAAGAGCCACAAAGAGAATGAAATTATAGCATTTGTGTAAACACCCAGGAGCAGCTGTGACATGCAAGTCATCACAGAAGAAGTTGATTCTGCCTCTCAGCATACCAATTATATCCTCTCAGGCTCAATGGCACAGCTCCCAATTAAATGCAGCCAGAGTAAACAAGCATCTGACAGAAAATATCACATAGAAATTCGGTAGGAAAGGTGACAGTCTTATTGTAACTGTTTCCTTTCTATGGCAGCCTGCAAGGTTACAGCTTACTGTTTTAGATCATCATACGACATCCTAATAGAGCTTCCAGAAGCTATGCCTAAGGATCTGAATTGATGCCTATTTTTAATGAGCAACAAATGTATTGAAAAGATGGCTTGCATGAACTATAAAACTGATTATCTGTGATAAGGAAATGTCCTTATCACAGATAATCAGTTTTATAGTTCATGCAAGCCATCATTCAATACATTTGTAAATAGTGTTCACTACCATTCTGATGTACAAACCTATGTTGTTTGATTTTCTTTCCCAAAACTAATCACAAATGAGCTTTATTTTTTTTAATCACCACACAACAAACCATTTTTGGAGGATCCTTAACAAACCAAGTCTTTGCTCCCCATTTTCTACTCTGTTCACATTTATTCTGAAGTGATGGAAATAAAATAAAGCAACGATCCTGTTGCAGAAGTAAGACAAAAGACTATTCCTCGGTGAAGAAAAAAAGAGATTCCAAATGCATTTATATATTCAATTTGAAACATTGTTGGAAAAAATATTTACAACTCGAAACAAACTGTTTCCCCAATTAACCACTTCATTGCAAGAAATACAGATGCACTAAAGAAAACTAGTTAGGAGAAAAGAAGGAATACAAAACTAAAGTTTCCTATTTGAATTACAGCCACTACAAAAAGAAGTGACTGACTGGAAAATGAAATCCCCCCCACCTTCTCAGATGTATTTGCTTACATCCTTATTTCAGCCTCATCACCTAGTTCCCTTCTGGAAGCCCCTGGCTGCAGAAGAATTCACACAGTCTAAAATGGGCAGGATATGTTCATCACCACATGTCTGCTTTCATAGCACAAAGGCAACTAAAAGTCCCAAATCTATTTCTGGAAACATGTGATACATCATGACACTGTTTTGCCACTTCCCCCACATCCATGCTCAAAATTCACCGTGGAAGCAGACTTTAAGCTGTACAAACAATAGTAAGCACACCAAGTTCATCTCCATTCAGGGACTGCCTGCTGATACAGAACTGGAATGAGACCAACTTGAAACTAACAAGTAGGTGGCCTCGGACAAATGATAGAATTTAAGCTATCACACAGACTAACAGAATCTACTGACATCAAAATTTAATATAGTGTATTGAGTCTTTGTTTCATTAGATTGTATTCATTTAATCAATCAGGTTCTCACACAGGGGGAACATAATTTCTACTACTCTTCAGATTGTGTGGGAAGGTCCTGTTACCCAGAACTCCCTTTCTAAATCTCTCCACCTTCACTGGTACTGCCAATCTAGCCCTCTCTACTTGACATATTTGAAATTTTCAAGCCATAAATAAAATGTTCAATAAAAACATAGCCTTTTGTTTATTTTATGATATTATAGAACACCAGTACCTATTAAATACAATTACTGCTGCATTTTTAAGGAGAATTTTATTCTTCTGTACAATTCACTGCTAGATCAGATCAAAAGTCCTGAACTGAAAATAAAATGTGTGGAAATTAGATGTCCTGCATAATAGGCTGCATGTATTACAAACACCCCAAGACTGTTCAAGTTTCTGTAACTGATAAACATGTTTAATGCAGAAAGCCTGAAGAATAAACCTGGTGTCCTCTTCCATATTTTCAAAGCTGGTGAAGAACTGAGGTGCCAGCTGCAGCAAACCTCCAATCAACATTCAAAGATAAAGCAAACCTGCCCCAAGATGTGGTGTGGGCTCCATCTAGTGGGGCTTAGCTTTGCTCCGTATTGCTACCACCAAATCTGTTATCTCCACAAAAAACGTGTCAGAAATAAAATCATAGAATCATTAAGGTTGGGAAAAAACCTCCAAAATCATCGAGTCCAACCTGTGACTGATCACCACCTTGTCAACTAGGCGACAACACTCAGTGCCCCATCCAGTCGTTTGCTGAACACCTCCAGGGAGGGTGACTCTACCACCTCCCTTGACAGCCCATTACATGTTTTACCACCCTTTCAGTCAAGAAATTCTTCATGTCCAACTTCAACCTCCACTGGCACAGCTTGATGTTGTGTCCTCTTGCCCTGTTGCCAGTTGCCTGGGAGAAGAGACCAACTCTATCTGGCTGCAGCCTCCTTTCAGTTACTTGTAGAGACCAATAAAGTCTCCCACGAGTCTCCTTTTCTCCATGCTGAACAAACCCAGCTCCCTCAGTTGCTCCTCCTATGACTTACTCTCCAGACCCTTGACCAGCTCCATTGTCCTCTGGACATACTCCAGCACCTCAATTTCTTTCTCATGGTGAGGGACCCAGAACTGGAAGCAGGATTACAGATGTGGCCTCACCAGTGCTGAGTACAGGGGGGCAATCACTGCCCTAGTTCTGCTGGCCACACTATTTCTGATACAGGCTAGGATGCCATTGGCCTTCTTGGCCACCTGGGCACACACTGGATCATGTCCAGCTGCTGTCAAACAGCATCTCCAGGTCCTTTTCCACTGAGCAGCCACTTTGTCCCCAGCCTGTAGCACTGCCTGGGGTTATTGTGACAAAAGTCCAGGACCTGATGTTTTGCCCTGTTGAACATCATAGAGTTGGCCTTGACCCACTGATCCAGTCCATCCAGATCCATCTGCAGAGCCTTTCTGCCTTCCAGCTCACAAACATTCCCATCCAATTGGGTTTTGTCTGCGAACTTGCTGAGGGTGCATTCGATCTCCTTCATCCAGGCCATCAGCAAAGATGTTAAACAGGACTGGCCCAGCACTGAGCCCTGGGGAACCTCACTGGTGACTGGCTGCCAGCTGGACGTAGCTCCTTCCACCACCCCTCTCTGGGCCCGACCATTTGTGCTGGTTTCACCTGGGGAAGGACAGACTCAGAGGTTTTTCTCTATGAGAACTTCCTCTGTGAGTTGATGGGACCAATTGAAGGCTGGTTTGGTTACTGACAGCCTGAGGAACCAATTGGAGAAAGTTAGTTCGCTCAGTGAACACACATTTTGAAGGCGGTAATCTGGGAAAAAGCTCTTTTATTTCCGGTGGCTGAGCAGGTAACACTGGCCCAAGCTCCCTCCCATGCGGGGGGAGCTCAGGAGGCCACTTGGGCCCTGTCTGCAAACCAGGGGGCCCTATGGCCGGGGGAGGAAAGGCTTGTTGATAGGAACTTAGCCCCATCTCCTCCCCGGCGGCTCGGGGGGTTGCCCGGCTCCTGCTGCTGGCTCGGAGCAGCCGGACCCGGCCGGCCCCTGCGCGGCCTGGGGGGAGGCAGCCAGGCCCTGTCTGGGGATTAGGGGTGGCCATGGGCAGTGTGGGGCTGCAGCTGAGCCCCAGAAAGGCTGATTGAGATCTCAGCCGCCCCTCACCCTGCAGGCCTGGCCCTGGCCCAGCCCCTGCAGCTTCTGTGTGAAACTTTAACTCTTTAGTGCTTGGATAAGACCTACAGACCTCCGATTTTCTTTTGAATGAAAGGGAAAAAACAGAAAAGATACAAAGTCAGGGAGGCAAGAGCTAAATTTTTTTAGATGGAAGGAGAGTGAGAAGATGCTATGAAGACTGGCTGAAAATCCTTTTGTGAAGTTGTAGGGATGAACTGATACTACACTGAATATTCCTATAAACCATGCAGAAAGATCTGGGTGGGGTGGTTGGAGTGTTCCATTTGATAGATTGTTGACCAAAGGCACCTGTGTTGAGAATCCTTCACCCCGAGGAGAAAAGGGGATCTCTTTTTCTGGACGTGAAGCATGAACAAAGAGAAAAAGAGATGAAGAGAATTTTTGGTTTGGAACAGTTCATTCTTAAAAGTAAATACCCCATGAGTTTAACATAGCCCATAAGTACAGCTTTGGGAAAGCTGTGAAAATGGGAGGAGCCTCATGATTTTTAAGTTCTTTTCCTGGGCAGATGTGAATCGTGAGAAGTGAAGCCACAAGAGAACTGTTTTTTTCCCTCCTTGTGGAGAAGTCCCTATGGCCTGACAAGAGGAAACTTCTCTCTCTGAAGTGAACTGAAAAGGACTATTTAAGTTGGGAACTGACTGAAGTAGTTTTTTGTATGTTTGTTTTGTTGTTATGAAGGTTGGGAGAGGGAAGGAAGGAGTGGTCTGAAGATCTTATTCTGAATTTGCTTTTCTTTCTCTTTCTTTGTGTAGTTAATGAAGGTTTTTATACCCTTTTAAGTTTTAGGCCTGCCTTGTTCTTTTACTCCTGGTTCTGTCTCACAACAGAAATGAGTATATTTAAATTGGCAAATCAAAACGTTATTCAGCCAGTTTGTTACCCAGGGGAAAGCACACCTGTCCAAGTCAAGGGCCACTACCTTCCCCAGAAGAATGCTGTGGGAGGCAGTGTCAAAAGGTTTACTGAAGTCACAGAACTGCAATATACTGTAGTGTTTGAAATTGTGCCCTCTCATATGTTTACCATGACCTTTAAAAAGCTTGATACTCCTAATGTATGCTGTAATTATAAATATGAAAGTGTATCTTTAAAACTGAGAAGTAGTTGATAGGTTGGTGGGTTGTAAAAGGTGACAGAACAAAACTATAACCAGTTCTTTCACTTTTTTGCAAGCTCAAGATGTCTTATTTTGTTCTATTCATTGGGTTTTATTCCATATTTAAAATGTAGCTTTTGGAGGATTAAAATATTTAAATTTTTTGATGTAAAAACCCCTCACATTTTAATTGTTTCAGCATCCATAAACAGCTGTCTGAAAATATAAGAACAGCTGGCTGAAAATAAAATATGAAAGATGTTGAGATTTAGATGCAAATTATAAACACAACTGAAAAAGACACACAGGATACCTCATGGACTATCTAAAGACCTACCAATGTTTAAAGCAAAGAAAAAAAATTGTTGTGTTCTCAAAGTGCCTGAACATTACCTGTATATTACCCTTCTAGTCAGTGAACTTCACAGTGTACAAGACCTACCTTTGGACTTGTCTTTCTAAAAGTGTCAGTTCCATGTATGACGTCCCTTATTATTCTCTCACTGAGATTACTGTACTCCTCTTCAGTGAGGTTACTGTCCTCCAGCTGATGGTTGCAAACTGGGCATTGTCCACTGCGGAAATAGTGAAACAAGAAAATAAAAGGAAAAAGGCTTTCAAATAAGAAATTCCTTAAATATTGCTAACTTATCAAGTGTCTGTATATGAGCAGAATTCTTTAAAAGAACCCGAACACAGTACCATCATCAGAAAATCAGTTTTATTCTTTCTGCAATGCATCCAAAAACTACTAAAATTACTAGCTCTTATATTCTTTTTATTTTATTGAAACCATTTTAATTTTATGCAAATACTTATCCAAGTAGGCTACCTCAAACTTGTTTAGTTCAAAATAAAGTGTACTTACAGTTCCAACAAAACAACTACTATGGAACCACTTATCACCATTATGTTCACAGATTCTTCCATGATAAAATGTGAGGTGATTGAAGTTAGTTTAGCTCTCAAAGTCTTTAACTGTTTACAGACAGTAAGATAGAAAACAGACTTAGCTCTCTGTCCAGACAATTGACTTTAGAATTTTAAAACTCTTAAAGGCTGGAAAAGGTTGTCTAAAATATGATGAATTATTATAACAGAGTACAGTACCACATACATTCTTACATAATAATAATAATCTGTTTTATAGCAAACAACTCTTAAAAGAGTGAGCTATGCTATTTTTTCAAGGGCTCCAAAAACTGTGGGCTCTACATGTGCTTTTACTTCACAGTATGAAACATAGAGTATTTTTATAAACTACCAAAAACCCCCACAATCTGCTAGAGACAGTCTCATAATTAATACAGTTGTAATTGCCAAATTGCTACAAAAAACATAAGACAAAGTTTCAAATAGAATAACATTTAAAACAGCAGTTTACAGACATTAAGAAAACTGCACTGTAATAGAAACACACACCCAAATATAAACCTAAGAACTGTGAAAACCTAAGAACTCTTTCAACTTCACTGAAAATGAGATAGGGAGAAACCTTTCATCTGTACAAATTAACTGCAGTGTGCAAATAGAATCAGCTTTCAAGAAAATAACACTTTACACTCCAAAGCTGCTCTGCTATGGATCATGTTAAACAACAGTATTATAAAGCCAACAAAAAAGAAAGTCTTTAAATCCTAAACAGGAGAAATAAGCCACACAGTAAAATGGCATCTCTTACTTTTTACTGTGTTTTTCTGTCTTGGCTGTGTGTGCTGGTTTTGCACTAATTGGCATAACTCTTTTCCAAATGTGCATGTTGGGCCTTGTTTAATGTACAAGAATGAGTTGGAAACTGGAGTATGTGAAATCATGTGTCACAACAACTGAATTACTTTTGTAGAAGGAAAGCAATTTTTTTCTATTTTAAAAGGAAGAGTTCAATAAAGACTAATCAAGACAACACCTCACTTATAAATAAAATGTTGCATTTACCTGTCTTTAATCTTAGTCAGGCGTCCTCTCCAGTTCTCTCCTGGTATACTAATATGTAGAGAGGGAAAGATAAATAAAAACATTAGGTTCTTATTTAACAATATCTGAACTATATGCCAGAATAATTATATTTTGGTCAACATTTAGAAATAAAAAAACAAACAATCATCTACCCTGCAAAGGAATTATATAAAAATCCATGTTAATTTAGTAACACCTAGACATATTATATAAAGAACCAGCATTTAACAACATGCAAAGAACTAACACCATCAACCTCAGCAGTTTATGCTCTCCCCAAATTTTAAGAACCACACAAACAATCAGTGTGCACTGACAACTTTTAAGTTACTGCCCTACACATTCATAAGCCATTCCAATAATGGTAGGGCATTTGCACTGCCACATTTTTCATCCAGGAAGACTAAGCTGTAAAATGGCTCTGTAGCTCACATAAATCAAAGCCAACAGTTAAAAAAAATCACAGATGGGCTCACATCCAACCTCATGACAAATATGGAATGGGCTCGGGTGAACCCCATTGTGCATGTGCACTGTAACTAGTTCTGACAATCACTACTCAGGACAACAAACCGTGTGACCAGTTAAATACTGTGCTAAAACATAGAGCCTCCTATAAACACTGTATAGAATATCAGGAGATGAACAAAGTCAATACATTTAATCTTCACTTTACCTAGTAGAATTTGCTGCCTCTTTCCTTTAAAGAAATAAAGTATCTAACTTTCAACTAGCTTACTACTTCTCCAATAAATTACAGGAGAAGCCCTCATACACCTGTCAATATTCCTTATCTAGCACCCCAGAAAGAGATGAAGTCGGCTATTTTGAATTGCCATGACCCAACACGATTTCCTAATTTAGTAGTAATATTTAACAGGTAAAAGAAAAGGTGAAATCAGTAAAAATTTTAAATTTTCACAGTAATTTGTGAGCAAAAATAAAATGCATCTTTTCATGACAACATGTCTCTTGTGGAGAAGCAAAAATCAAAATGAAATGTTGAGGGGTCTCAGAGTCGATCTGTGGGATAATCTGAATCCTTCCTCCTAATGAACTGCATCTTGCTATTGAAACTTTATTTACCTTTCAAACCATAGCTTTATACTCCGCATAAATGTTTTGTGAGGGTATATTTGGTTCTCTCTCAAATATAAGAGGATACCAAAGAGCTCCTTTTGTAACTCAGCATCATTCATACCCCTGCTGAAGGAGAAAAACGACTGCAGGACATCCAAGGTTGGGACCACACCTTTAGCCATCATTTCATTGTACAGTTCAAAGGCAAGTTTCATTTCCTGGTGACGACTGGCTGCTTTGATACAAGATTCATAGCACGTCCGTGAGGGAATCATAATCTTTTTTATTTCTTCCAGAAGAGTCAAGGCCATTCTCCACTGATCTGAATTGCTCAATCCCTTGACTAGAAGGTTGTAAGCCCCACTTTCTAAAATCTTAAACCTGACTTTCATTATGTCATACACATCACGGATTTCTGAAACCTGTCCCTGCTGGACACACAGTGTCAGGTATTTGACCAACACATTGTATGCAACGTCACCATTACGCTTTGCCAGGTGGGTCAGCAAGGACTTGGCCACATCAACGGGGCTGTTGCACCTGATCATACTGTTCAGCATCACCTCTTCAAATATTTCAGGTAATTGGAAATCTTCTCTTAGTTTGTTCCATTCCTCAGCCTGCAAAGGTTTTTCTGGAGGTAGTACATCACTAAACCTATGCCTTGACTGAACACGACTCATTGACCATTTCTTTGCAGCTCCAACAGAGGAAGAAAAGTGGAATTTCCCTTCAGGTATTTCTTTAGCTTCCTCATCCCATCCTTTTCCTTCTTTGCAATCAATTTCAGACCTTTTCTTGGTAGGCAAGAAGTCAGTTTCTTTGGGGCCCACCGGTAATGCAGTGCTGGAAGACGTCATAAAACTGAAATAGTTAATTTTTTCCCTAGTAGGGATGCTGAAAGAGGCAGCAAACAGTTGTTGGCATCTTGAAACAGGCCAGAACATGTGACATCTCCACAGCAAAGCCTGAAAACCCTGCTGACTAGTTTGAGAAAAGAGTGCCATCACAAGACAAAATTATCTCACTATTAGCTCACTGTATCTGATGAAGTTATAAAATGAAAAATACAGTTTGCATGGGGATGTTCATTAATAAAAGCCCAAGGGCTGTCAAGCTGTATAAGCTTCTGTTTCCAAATGATTGTCCTATGAGTCCTTTTTGTTTCCTATGGACAAAAAACATAAAATCTTTTTTCACAAAAATCAATCTCTTAGACTGTGAGGACAATAATCCAAAATGAGGATAGCTTTCTTTCTAGAGAAGGTGTTTTGCCTATTATGATCCCTGTTTGTTGGTTACAGCAATGATGTGTACTGTCTATGTTGTACGCAGAAAGGCAACGCTGATCCACTACACAAAAAGCACAGGGTTTTTCTTCCTGCGTTCGCCCAAGTTTTAAGTCAGGAGATTTCCTAAAAATAAAAACAACATCACGACATCAAGACCTGCTCCGTGGTTTCCTGTGATATTTACATCTGCATGCTAGCAAACAAGAAACTCAAGGTAGCCCGACGATTTCAGGTGAGAAATCTTAATCCTGATCCTTCAGGCAATCCCAGGACGGAGTTCCTGCACTGCTTCCCTCACATTTTTCACCCGGTGACAAACTTCCGTTTAACTTGTTTTCCAAATCCCAAATCCTTAGTAACGCCGCTGCCAAAGAGGCAGAGCAACACTGCGGGCGCTAATTACACTGAAATCCCAGGTACATGTTACATTATACAGCTAAATACCGGGAGGTCCGCAGGCTGGTCCGCCTCACAGGGAGACCCCGCAGAGTTCCACGTCCCTCAGCCGGTATCCCGCGGACCCAGTCCGACCGTACCGCAGAACCCGCAGCTTTCGGGAAAGTCGCTCCCGCTCGCCCCTTTCTCCCTCACCCCCTCTCTCCCTCATCCCCCCGTCACGGACCGACCTGACGCGGCTCGCGGCGGCCATGCGCGACAGGCGCGTACCCCGCGGCAGGGTATGCCGGCTTCCCATAGGCCCGGAAGCGCGTGGCGGGCCCGCGCCCGCACGTGGAACCAATCGCGTCTCACCGGGCGGGGCCACACATAATCCGCGCGCCCCGTTAGGAGGGACGGGGCTGCTCCGCCATGTTGGGTGCGGGCAAGAAACTGGGAAGTGTGCATGCGCGGGGACGTGGTCGGTGGCGGGCCCGTGCCGATGGACTGGGAGCGGAGGCTGCGGGCCCGTCTGGCCGCGCGCCGCGCGCGTGAGTGCCCCGGGATCGGGAGCGGGCGGGGAGAGCGCCCCGGGGTGCCCGCAGTCACCAGCAGGGCGGGGGACGGCCGGGCGGGCGAGTGCCCGCCTCTCTGGTGCTGCTGTAGTTCGCTGTGTCCCGGCTGCCCGTGAGGGCCGGGAGTCCGCCCCGCGGTGAAACAAGCTGCCGTGGTTCAGGGGCCGGTGAGCGGGAGCGGTGAGGGCTGCGCAGGCTGCCCTGCCCTGCCCTGCCCGGCCCGGCCCGGCACACGGCCCCGCGGTTTGCTCGCGGGAGAGCGCAAGGGCGCAGCGACAGCCCCGAGCCGGCACGGCACGGCGATTTGAGGCTGCGGCTCGCACAAACACTGCTGCCGCTGAACCAGGAGCGCTGCTGCTCTGTCAGACACCCTCATGGAGCTGCTACGACTGCATACCCTGCAGTGAATCGGGCGTGCGCAGTCATTGAAAGAGATGTTACGTACATACTCAAAATACTTACGGGACGTACTCCTAATGTAATTTATACGATTGGTCTGTGCTCCGCTCATTTCCACCTCATATCTGTGTTACTAAGCAGCACAACCATATAAGCCTCAGTATTAACTCTATTTTTCAAGCCCCTCGATACATTTGAATTCTGGAGTACACCGTGAACATTGTTTTCTGTGTCAATCAGCCAAAAAGAGTGAACAGGAGCTAAAGGATGAAGAAATGGAATTGTTCACAAAATATTACATGGAGTGGAAAGGAGGGAAAAAATGTGACAATATATCATATGCAAACATACCACGATTTTACTACAGGGTAAGTAGTATCCAGATAAACTTTTAACAAGAGGCTATTTATTCTGTGTTATAAAAGAAGTTATGCTTACTCATATGGACCCTGCAGCTTCAGAAGCTAAAGTAGATTGTAACCTGAGTGATGTGAATTGCCTAGTCTGAGTTTTTGTTTTGTACAGTTGTGAATATTAGCAGTTTTAAATAATTGCTAAGAATCTTATCAGAGTTGGTGAAATGTTTTGCTAATTAGGCTGCTTGGAAAAGATAGGAACTTTTTCAGAGGCACTTAATGTTCTAATTAAATTTTGACATACTAGTGTTATACATACCTTCTGGTTCCTATTTAGATATGATGGGATGCTACCTCATGAAAATGGTGGGTCATTGATCTTGCAGACTAGAGAGAGATCTGTTGCTTGCATCATCCATCAGAAATGCTTGGTCTAGCAACCTAGTTGTGAGCTTAATCAGATTGGGATGGGAGCACATGTTAACATCTTGGTATTGCTAACACTCATCAACTTGACCACTCAGCTGCTCTCAAACTGCTCATGGTCACATATTCCTTAGGGTCTCACGTTTCTGCCAATTAAATTCTCAGGTACCTATGTTTCAGTTGATGGATACACATGAAACTCTCCAAGTTCCAGTAGTGTTGTACAGTTTGGCATGAAAATATTGGTAGAACTTTAATACTAGGTGTTCTTTCATCTGATTTGTTGGCCAAAACAAATCTAGTACATATTCACACTTTGGAGAGTCAGACCTACCACAAAATAGAATGTGCAGCTTCTCTAGAGTAAAACACAACAGTAAATGCCTTTTTTGTGAGCCCTCATATCTAGTGACCATAGGAAAGTGCTTACTCAGTGGGTTATCAGCTATGAGGTACTTGTCTGTCTGTCAAGATGTCCTGTTTTAATTAAGTGCTTCATTATTGAAATGGCTTGAAACAGTGTGCAAGTGATATTCCTTGTAGCAGAAACAAGTTTGGTAGACTGGCTGTTTTCTGTCAAGTAAACAACTTCCATCTTCCATCAGACCGTGTGACTCAAGACTAATTAAGAGTACTTGCTGGATGTGTAGTTTTTGAATGGTACTGTGCAGAAAATTAAAATGCCACAATGTTTCCAGTTGCCAGCTGAAGATGAAGTCTTGCTTCAGAAATTAAGAGAAGAATCCAGAGCTGTCTTTCTGCAGAGAAAAAGTAGAGAACTGTTGGATAATGAAGAGCTGCAGGTAGGAAAATAATTTCTGTATGTCTTGTAATGGTTTCTGAATGGATTTAAACTATTTCCTATCAGAGTTTGATGATCTCCTATTTGCCCACAGAACCTTATGGTAAGATGCTTTGTATTTGGGCACACAGTGCTTGGTAAAGCTGAAGTGCTGCCTAGCCTTGGACTGGTAATGCCATTGTGAAGCTTCCTTGTTAGGATGTATGTGAGGACTAAATTGATGGCTTCTGGTTTTCCAGCACATTGCAATGATTTCCCTTGTGGGCCCAGATGATGAATTAAGTTCTTTTTATGTATCACTGAAAGAGACTCCTAAGATACTGATTTTTATTGCACTGCAAAGACAAAAGGGGTGTGACCCTAGAAATGCTAGTGAGGGAGGGAGAGTGTGCATGTGTTTAGCAGCATTTAAGGAAATAGAAGTAGCAAACTCACTTTTCTGGTTGAATTGACCATGTGTCCTGATTAACTGAGAGAACCTTGCATCAAGCCCACATTTTTGCTGAATTTCTTAAATACTATATCTTAAGCACATTAACATCTCTAGAGAGATATCTTCTTAACCAAATATAAATACCTTTTAAGAATCTATGGTTCCTACTGGACAAACATCAGACATCACCAATGATTGGGGAAGAAGCAATGATTAATTATGAGAACTTCTTGAAAGTTGGTGAAAAAGCTGGACCAAAATGCAAGTAAGGCTTTCTTCTCTTATATGTGCTCATTTTGACTAAACCTAAGTGGTACTGTAAATTTCAGTTGCTAAAATAGATGGGAAAAGTTTAATGGTGAGAAAAAATTATATCCGTGTAGTTTCTGATGAACTTTACATCCTTGCAAAGGTGTACTCTGCATCTCTGAGGTGTAATAAGGAGTGCCTAAAAGAATGGTAGTGCATCCTTCTGGAAAAGAAATTTTTATCAGCATTTTTAGATGTAGTGGTTAGCATGCACCATGTTATGTAAATGAACTGGAAATCATGTCTCCAGTTATATTGCCCAACCCTCCCTAATATCTTCTGATGCAGAATTTGCTAGCAGTTGTGCATAGCATGCAGTGAATGGTCCTTCTTCACACTCCTGTTGGAGATGGCTGTTGTGCACATAGCTTTGTGATTGAGTTTTGGGCAGAAGCAAATTATTTGTCAGCACTGGCAGTTTCTTTTATGTGTATATTGTAGAAGACTGGAAGCTACCGAACATATTGTACTAAAGAGAAATTGAATAAAAGCTTTTAAAAGTTCTGTATCACTGAAGAGTCTCATGAGCAGAAAAGGTAGCTGCTTTTTATAGAGTTTACTGTTTTTACTTGTTAGGATTCCACCTGATGAGTGTAACACATTCTTTGTTAAAATGTTATTTTACAGGATCTGTCAAAAATACTGTAATTGGATCTGTCAGTGCATTGTAATCAGATGCATAGAATTGCTTTGTCTTTTTGTTTTACAGGCAATTCTTTACAGCGAAGATCTTTGCTAAATTACTCCATAATGATCCTTATGGGAGAATATCTATCATGCAGTTTTTCAATTATGTCATGCGAAAAGGTTAGTGGATGCTTCTTCTGTGTTAGAAGTTGTTTCATTTTAAGGCTATTTTGAGCTTTATTAGTTACTTCATGTTCCCTTCAACAGCAGTGAGATCTGCTGAGATTGATAACTGCAAATGCTGTTTTTCTTGAAGCTTGGGATCTTTTTCTTGTTACTAGAAGGTGGGAGTCCATCATACCTCTGAAATCCCCCTCTCCCCAGCCACAGATAGGCTTTATCTGTTTGTTATATATGTTGTCATTCTGATTTCCTTTATTCAGGCAATACTGTGAAGTGCAAAACAATACAGTTTCATGGTAGGTGTGATCTTGACCACTGTGATTGGGCAGATAATTTTGTTTGCTGTTTGTCCTTTTACAGAGTGGTGCTCTGTGTTTTCCAACTGTTTGTCAGAGATGTCAGTACGTTTCTGTGTTTGTCACTTACCATATTTTCAGCTATTTTTTATTATAAATGGCCACTGAAAAATACCCTTTTAAAAAGAAAATTATTAGATGCTGTTTAAAAACAGTAGGCTGGCTAGCAGAAAGGAAGATTGTCTCATTATCTTTTCCCCTGGCTACTGTGTTCTTAGATCTCCTAAAGCCTTCGGGAGAGGAGAACAGCACCTTTCTCTGAGCAGCTCAGCCTGCTTAACTTAAAATCTTGTGGTGCAAGGGATGAGAAATGTATTTAGCAGGAAGCATAATATGCAGGTGTGCACAATATGCAAAAAATGAGTAATAGACCTGTTTCCAACAACAAACCCAAAATCTGCAAGATCAGAGACTTGTGGCAAAGTCTGTTAAAATTCTATGCATTTCAAAAAGGCCCACCCAGATGGACACAACAGAGGTTCTTTCAGAGCTTTGCTTCACCCAGAAGCTTTGAGTCTTGTGTATTTAGGATGATGCCTTTTTACTACGCAAACAAACAAAATAATAGTAAAAAAAGCCACCACCACCACCAAATCACTTCATGTGTCGTTTACATTTAAACTTATGCCAACAACAAAACAGCCTCACTGTATAGCATCTGCCATCTGAGCGACACTTAGCCCACCACGAGAAACACTTACCTTGAAGAGTGAATGTTATGAAGGACAGCTCATATTGCACAAGAGGAACTTTTGAACTGTTCCTTCAGAAAATGGGAGTAAAATTTTTGTTGCGTATGTGAATAATAGTTTTTATTAACCTAATCTATACTCCATCACTGTTACAGTGCTTTAACAATGGCCTCAAGTGCATTGTCCTTTAGTTTGTCAAATTGATGTGCCTTCTCAAGATAGATGCTTGTGTGATTGTAATTCTCGTCTTGTAACTCAGAAGTGAGGGCCTGACCTTTGGCTGTAGCTGCAGGGATTGAAGCAATCTATCTGTATATGACTTTGTGTAGCTGTGTAATGCAGTGAAAATGCACTGATACACATTTCTAAGTCAGTTGAGAGAAAACAAATCCATATGATTCCATATAACCATCTGTGTGTGCTTGCAGCCCGGAAAGCCTGGGCTACAGCAAAGGAACTATGGCCAGCAGGTTGAGGGAGATAATTCTTCCCCTCTGCTCTGAGACTCTTGAGACTCCACCTGGAGTCAGCACAGGAAAGATGTGAGCCTCTCCTGTGACCATAGGCTGAGAGAGTTGGGGTTGTCCAGCCTGGAGAAGAGAAGGCTCTGGAGGAGCCCTCATTGTGGACTTTCAGTACTTAAAGGGAGCATATGAAATGGAGAGAGAGAGTGACTTACCCAGGCAGATAGTGATAGGACAAGGAGAAACAGTTTTATATTAAAAGAGGAGACATTTAGAGTAGATGCTAGGAAGAAGTACTTCTCTCAGAGAGTGGTGAGGCCCTGGAACACATTGTCCAGAGAAGTTGTGGATGCACCATCCCTGGAAGTTTTCAAGGCCAGGTTGGATGGGGCTTTGAGCAGTCTGATCTAGTGGGTGGCATCCCTGCCTGTGGTGGGGGGAGGTTGGAACTAGGTGATCTTTAAAGTTGCTTCTAATCCTAGCATTTCTATGATACATCAAATATAATGTGGTGTCTGCTCAGCCATTTTTCGCATCTAGTTATTATAAGGCAATTGTGGTGATGGTGTATATTTATATTATAAACAGTGTATATTTATAGTATATTGTGAGTGACTCTTAAAAATTTAGAGACTGAAACAATGTTTCTAAGCAGTACATGACATGGCTTCGCTTGAAGCTTGGAAAAATGGGAAGAGGCACTTAAAATCAAACTGTCTTGCAGCCTCTAGAATAACTTCAGATTTTGCCAAGAACTCAAAAGCCCCATAGGTTTTTTGCATTGTAATTCTGTTTTCTGTTTCACAGTATGGCTTCATCAGACAAGAATAGGTCTCAGTTTATATGATGTGGCAGGACAAGGCTACCTCAGAGAATCAGTAAGTAAATTCTTGATTAACTTAATGTCTCTCTTTAATCAAATGACAGAGCATCAGAAAAATCCCAGTTTTTTTTCTAGTCTTGTCTTGTAAAAGCTTGTATCATAACATAGATTTGGGCTGGGCAGATTTTGTTTGGATAAATTGCAATTCATGTATTCAAGAGATGGGATGGTGAGAGTGGTGCTAGCCTTTTAAACTTATGGATAATTTGAAAAAAGGGTTGTATCTACAAAGATTTAATGTCATTAGCACTTTACTAGATTTAGTAGGATATGGTAAAAATCGCAAATTATTCTTCGATGAATTATTCTCCTGTTCTAAAAGGAGGTAATATTATAAAATAAATAAAAATGTTGTAGTTACCACTCAAAGAAAAAAGATTTATTAAAAAATATTCAGCAAGGGATAATCCAATCAGGAGTTATGCTCCTGTTGTTTGGAAAAGGTACAGTTGAATGCATTTATATTTACATATAAATATCATGTACTTTGTTAAATTCTACTTTATTAATAGATTGTTTCAGCCCTGGAATCACATGTGCATGTGTATGATCTGGGATTTCTTGCACAGAGACAGAAGCTTTTTTACCTGCTTTCATCCTTTTTTTGCATTGTTACAAGACTGTATTTTTAACAAAATGCGCTTGAAAGCCAGGGAAGAATATAGCAAACGTGGAACAATAGTAATGTTTAATTCTTGTTTTCTTTTCTTTTTTAATTCTGCAGGATTTAGAAAACTATATTTTGGAACTCATCCCTACTTTGCCACAACTGGATGGCTTAGAAAAATCTTTTTATTCCTTCTATGTCTGCACAGCAGTTAGAAAGTTCTTCTTCTTTCTGGATCCTCTCAGAACAGGTAGGTCTATTAAAATGTTTCCACTGAAGCTACTTGTGTTTTCAAAGCAATGTGTAGTTGTCCTGGTAGGCTTTTGTTCAGCATTGAAGATTAATCTCCACTGAAGACCATTGTGGGTCTAATGATCTACTGTTACAGCTAATGAATTTCTGTGAGATACCTATCAGTTGAGGTACTGTACAGTTATCTCATAGGAATTGACAAATGAGATATTGTTTCATCATAATGAGCCATTAGCAGTAGCTAATTGTTTTAAGTGTTTAGGGTGAATAGAAAACCAGCAGCCAACAACACAACTACTTGTCAGAACATCCACAGAGCTGTGGAAATGCTCAGAATTGGTTAGAATGATGTGGTTTTCTTCTGGTTAAATCTGTGTGCACCATGTAGACCCACTAGAAAAGGTCTGCAGTTAGGTCTGATGATGCTTGTTACAAGTGTAGCTCCCTCCTGTGCCCTCGATTTAAGTCACAAACTGGATGTGTTTCCAAGATCCAGCTGTGGCCCTTGTAAAGGTCAGAATTGTGTGGGCAGCAGCCTCTGACAGAGGTAATTACAAACGTTTGCAGAGGGTGGGTGGGAATTACAAGGCCATTATTTTGCACAGCCGTTAGCACAGTCAGAGCTACACCAGCAGAAGTGCATTCTGCTACCTTAGCTTTGTGTCACAGCTGTAGTTTTGAAGATGTAAGAATATCATGTCACTTAGGAGACTATAATTTCATCAAATGTTTTAAGCATGCTTTCTTAGCATTTTTGAGTTGATGTTGAACACTCACATTTATTTTAATCTAGTTTTCTGGCATTTAAGGCTTGAGGATAGCTCCTGCCAATATCAGGCTAGTTTTGTCTAGTCATTTTAAAAGATATTTTATTTTATTGCTGAAATTAGAGCCTTATCCTTGATGTTGGATGTGGGTTTTGTTTAGCTTTTGTTTCTTAAAAAGGCATCTTTTTCTGCTCTAAATGCTTCTTTCATAAATAAAGCCACCTAAATGAGAATAGTCAAATGGATATGTTGGCCGAGCAACTGTTAAAATGTATTTTCCTTTTCTTGCTGCAGGGAAGATAAAAATACAGGATATTTTAGCTTGCAGCTTCCTGGATGATTTACTGGAGGTAAAGGTCTCTAACATATACTGTTGTATTTTAATTTACTCTTTCTGAATTCTAATTTTATGTTTCACTTAGTTAAGGGATGAAGAACTTTCTAAAGAAAGTCAGGAAACAAACTGGTTTTCTGCTCCCTCTGCATTAAGAGTTTATGGTAGGTTCCTTTATATGTCAACACTTTCCTTCTCCTCTTTCTTGTATGACTTAGTCACATTATTACTGCTATTTTTCCTCTGTTTTTGTCATGTTAAATTCTCCTGCTAACTCGTCTTTTCAAATCCTGAATCCACCCTTTCAGTCTGCCTTCCTGGCTTTATAATTTCATTTCTCCTCTGTTGCTCTTTATTGTGGTTTTAAAATCTGTCACCTTGTTGCACAATGTAGAAGATTCCTCTGTAACCTTCTCTTCTGGGTCTATTCATGTCTTTGCATCATCTTTAGCTCTTTTTTAATGCTTACAGCATATTTGTATAAAATAATATGCTCTTAGCCTATTGCACCTCTCTCAGTATCCACAGCTATTAACTTAGATTAGAGCTGCTAACAACTCATTATGGGAATCCTGTTTCCTCTCCCTCCATACTCTGTGATTATTTCTGATGTTTTATGAGTATTATTGTGGATCTAGTAAATTCTCATTTAACTGTATTGATTTTACTATGGAAATTAGAAAATTTAGCATTTCAATGTTTGTTTTTCTCTGTTGAAACAGTTCTTTTCTGATAGAGGTATATTATGGTTTGCTTTTTTAATCTCCTTCCTAGGTCAGTACTTAAACCTTGATAAAGATCACAATGGCATGCTCAGCAAAGAAGAACTGTCCCGATATGGAACAGGGACTTTGACCAACATATTTTTGGATCGTGTCTTTCAGGAATGCTTAACTTATGATGGTGAAATGGTAATTACGTGTTTTCCCTTTGTCTACAGCATAACATGTTTGGCTTATTGAGTTGAGAAATGTCTAATAATCAATATCTTTAAAACAAAGAGTAGCTTGAGGTAAAAGTAACTTTTATCATTGTGCACACAAATGACCATGGAACATATTAGAAAGTTAATTTTCTTAAGAGCAAGGTGACTGCAGTGTGGCCTAAAAATAAATTGCTTTTTCAAAAAAGCAGAGGTGATAGAGAATCCAGACAGCCTAGGATAACACCACGTGTAGATTCAATTGAAAAGTGCATGTTGAAAAAATGTATAGATGCAGCAATGCTTTTTAGTTAAACATAATGCTTTAAAGAGAGCCAAAGACAAGTAGCACACTTGAGATCAGTGCAAGTCAGCTAAGCTGTCAATTTCTGCATGAAGACAGCTGTGTTTTTCCTTGTAAGCTTTTCATCGCTGTGAAAAATGAGAAGTCTTAACTAATTTAAAGTAACACCTTGTATCTATATTTTTGAAGCTTTACTTATTGTTCAGGCACAATTCTTGTCTGCATTCAGATGACTGGAGTGTAAAGTGATAAGTTACGAATTCACTATACAACCCTTTTGCCACCTGAGCAGTTTTTTTGTTAGAATCACATAATGATTGAGGTCATGAGGGGATCCTCTTAGTTGTCCTGTTCTGGACTTGAAAAAGTAGGTTCATCTCTCTTGTATGGGGGAGACCAGAACAGGACCCAGTGCCTGGATGTAGTGTAAGCAGTGCTGAGTAGAGAAGGATCACGTTCCTCAACTTGCCACCAAAGCATTCCTAAAGCAGTTGAGGGTGCTGTCAGCAGCCTTTGCTGCAAGGGCCTGTTGCAAAGCTGCTTTGACTAATCAGCCCCCAGCTCTACAGGTACATGGGGTTATTCCTCCCCAGATGCAAGATTTTGCATTCCCTCTGTTGAACTTGATGAGGCTCCTGTTAGCCCGTTTTTCCAGGCTGTCAGGCTCTCTTTGAATGACAACACAACTCTCTGGTATTATAGGTAAACAGAGTCATGATACACACAGGGCTGTAGGATTTCTCTCCTTGTTACAACTGTATCTTGACTGGGAAACCAGGAATCATACTAATGAAAAAGAAAAGTGTGATACTTATTTGGAATGTTAACTAATGTTTCTACAAGTCATTTGCCAAACCACTGACTATGGTCTAAGGATTATATACTTAATTGGCCGTATAGTTCACTATTTGGTAACATTAGGCTTACTGCCACTAGAAATTTGATTTATGATAATGAAAGCATTTTATATGGTTTTTCTTCACTAGTTTGGTATGTTCAGCAGTTTAAAGATATATTAAACATTGTTTAAAAGCATATATATGGCATGTTGCATTTGGATTTATGCTTGGAATGCTATTTTGCCTCTAAAATGGCAGGATTTCTCATTATCAGCAGTCATTAAAAAGTAACTTTTCTGTGCACATTAGTGGTAGCAGCCATTTTCTATTTCATGTTGTCTTTTTCAGAAAATAAACTGATCCCCTACAAAGAAATAGCTACCAATTATAGAGTTCCTGCTTGCAAAATCAATTTATAAAGAAGACTGTAATAAACATGATTGTATCTACTTTTAGGACTATAAAACCTACCTGGACTTTGTGCTTGCATTAGAAAACAGAAAGGAACCTGCAGCTCTGCAATATATTTTCAAACTGCTTGATATAGAGAACAAAGGACACCTGAATGTCTTTTCTCTTAATTATTTCTTTAGGGTAAGTCTCTTTATACTAGTAGGCCATTTTCTGTGTTGGTAGTGTTGTAGCCTATGTGCTTCTCCATGCAGATCTGCAGGAAATCACTTTAAATTACCAGTAGCCACAGGCAGGCTAGTAACGACTTCTAAGAAGATTTGCTTTTTTTTAAAACAACAATTGGAAATATTTCAAAAGGTATTTTCAGTAGTTTATCTGTAGTTGAAATTAACTGAGTAGGAAAAATATTTTCTATTGATTTGTTTTTTTTTCAAATTGAAAGTTGTCCTAAAATTGCATGATTATTACCTATTAAAATATTTTATGATGGCTCTAATTTATTATTGTCCATGGTTTTAATTTCAACTGTAATCCTAAAATTCACTAAAAGAAATGAAGATAATGAAATTTATTGATAGCCTATACAGTGGGATTTTTCATTCAGTGCTTTGCTTGGAAATAGCTTCTTGCATTTTTCATAGTCTGCATTTGTTGCTTCCAAAATAGATTTAAACTACGCTTAATTTTTTTTAGTTGCTGTTAAAATTAATTTAAGATTTTACAATCTTCCTCCAAACTTTGGTTTGTGTGTGATGGGGTTTTTGTTGTTTTAATGCTTTTTTTTCTTCTGACTAGTGGTGATTTTGGTTTGGAAACAGGGCAGGTGTTTTGTTGTTTCATCTTGTTTTTCTTATAGACACCTGAGATATCTTGGGAAGGGAAGTGCTATGCAGTTAAATAGTATTTTTGCTGTGGATGGTTTCAGCTGAGTTACAAGCTTGATGCTTTATTCATGTACAGGATTCCCTCAGTAATATCTATTCAGACACAGGGACAAGCACTCCAAATTTTGTTATATGGATGTTTGTATTATAACAGGAAATAAAAATGTCATTGTACTTACCTGTATGCTTTAAGGATGAAGAATAAGGTACGTACTTCATTGAATCAGTAAAGCATTCAGGCATCCTCAAGGCATGATCTCCTATCCTCCTTATTTCTCTAGTGTAACAAGTCTCCTTTTTGACATGGAAGGTTCTAAGTTTTCCTTGAAATCAGAACAGTTCCTCTTGATTCTGTGAATAATTGCTTTTCTGCTAGCATTGAGTGTGAATATATTTGCACCTACAGAGGCTGTGTTGGTGAAGCTGTGTTGATGAGGCTGTGCAGCTTGTACTAGTGAAACAGTTTTGTTCATAGCTGTTACTTGCAGATGTAGGTTTGGTGATGCAGGTGTTTAAATAGTATCACATTAAAAGAATTGATTTGTCTTTCTGCTGATTGGTCATTTTCCTTCTCCCTTTCCCTGTATTTCATACTGTGTCAGAAATGTAACCTTATGGTTTGAGTGTATTAATATCTTAAGTTTTGAGTGTTGAGGGATAATATGCAAATTGTTCAAACACTGGTCATAAGTGTGAAAGTGGTATTCATATCACGCTAATTAAGAACTGTGAACCTAAAGATATCATTCATAATGCCTTAACTCACCCCTGCCTCACCTGTGAAAGAAAAATGATTGCAAGATGTACCATGAATGCTTTGTTAGAGGGCAATACAGCTTAAGATGCAGAAGCATGTAATAACTTTCATACAGTGTCAGTATTATACTGCACTAGCCATTCCTAACTTCTCTTTTTTCTAGGCTATTCAGGAACAAATGAAAATTCATGGACAAGAACCAGTTTCTTTTCAGGATGTCAAGGTTAGCTTTACCAAATGGACTATTGTGTAAAATCTTTGAATAAGCATTTCATAATTTGTTATATCATAATTTCTAGATTGCTGTATATTTACTTGGAGAGTAGTAGAAATGAGCTGACTTGTCCTACTCATAGGTTTGAAAATGCCTTTCTAGTCAGCACTTGCTCTGTAAAATAACTGATATGTTCTAGTACAATTTACCTGTTAAATACATGTTGCTGTTTCTTACACTAGAAGGTACTTGCTAAGTGCATTTTACAGTTCTGGAGATCATTTTTTGGGGGACAGGGGGCAGACTGGTAACTTAAACAGCCTATAAAACTGATTACTGCCTACTGTATATTTAGCAGTTTTAGTACTTAAAAAATAGTGTAAGAGCTTCTAAAAAACTTACCTGATACAAGTGAACTGAGTTTCATTTTGCAACTTTGAGGCTGAAGCCTCTCTAGAAAAGCAAGTTTTTACTTGAGATGTGGGAGCTGAGGACACTGCTTTGAGCTGTAGCCAGTCAGTGTGCTTTGTATCTTAAATGCTTTGGGGCTTAACAGCTGCTTTTTGTAAATTGGTGTGGGTGGCACTAGTTACCCAAAGATCGTTCTGTATATGGCATGAAATGGCCATTATTCTGCTCATTAATGGCTGGGGGCTTTTCTCCCAATTTTGACTTGTCTTTCATAGGATGAAATCTTTGATATGGTGAAGCCTAAGGACCCGTACAAAATCTCCCTTCAAGACTTGATCAATAGCAGTCAAGGAGACACTGTTACCAGCATTCTAATTGATCTGAATGGCTTCTGGACATACGAGAACAGAGAGGTCCTTGTGGCAAGTGATAATGACAACACTGCTGATGTTGATGATGCGTGACTTCTAATGGGAGCTGCGTGTGACCATGGAGATCTCAATCTGATGGGCCAACTGTTGGAAGCTGGAAACATTCATTATTGGAATCAATTCCTCTTCCATTTTACTGCTCTCCCTTCCTCCTTTGCCCGTACATATGATATAAAATGTTGTACATACATTAATCACAGAACTAATTTCTGAAACCAAAAATGCAAGTGTTGTTTAAGAGGCAAAAATTACCTTTTTAAAAATAAACATTTTTGGACTTTTTTAATGTGTACCAAGCCCTGTTCTAATTTAAATAGCTTATTCTGAAAGTAAGGATGTCTTCAGCACTGGCCTGTATCCACTCAGCCATCCCAAGCCTCCCACTCCATTCTGCATGGCTTTCTCTAATGACTGCACTGTTGAGCATTCTGTTGTGAGGGCAAGTTTTTACTAAGAAGTAAAGAATTTAGGCCTTTTTCTTCTATGCATGACCAGCTTTAAGTGTGTAATAGGAAGGATAAGTAAATTATTGAACTGGATAGTTACATAATTTTAAGAGGTTCATTAACAGAAACAAAACTGCACTAGCTTTAGATTGAGTTAAAACTAATCCAAACACCTGTACAGAATCTTTGACCAAGTTAACCTCCTGTGCAAGTATTTTATGCAGTCTATCTTAATTGTACACCTGAGCTACAGCAGTAGTTAAAGCTGTGAAACTCTTAATCCTTAAGAAAGCCACAGAAATGTTTCAACTTTCAGATAGAATTACAATAGCTCCAGGCCAGAAGTGTTTGCAATCCTGCATTATTTGTTTGAGGTAGTGCTGAACACAGAGTAGTACTACATGAGAGTCTAAGCAAAGGGTGGGGGTGAAGTGATTTTTTTGAATTATGGTGCCTAAATATTCAACCAGGATGTGTGACTTAGAAAAGATCAAAACAGTAAACAGGCACATGCAGCTGCATACAGGCATAATGTTTCAAAGACCACACAGTTTTAAAGGAAAATCCATAGCCAACTTCCAGTTCAAAAATTATATTAAATATAAAATAACCAATTAATGCACTTACAGAAAAATTAAACCAATATGAAAGTAACCACTTTCATACAGTTTGCAAAAAAGGAAGGATTAAGTTAAGGCACAGTGAGTAATACAGTATTTTATACAAAGAAGGCAGTGAGAGCATTTTTTACACAACAAATAGTAGGGAAAGAAGGTAATAAAAGCAACTGACATTAATCTATTGGAAGAAAAGCAAAGTATCCTTCAGCTGTCAAGGTATTACTCAAGCTCTCTTGAGTATATCTATTTTCTTTCCTTATGCTATAAGAACTCCTGATAAGCTGGTTTTCTGTGTATTCCCCAGGTGCTGAATCAAGCTCTCCCTTGCAGATGTTCAGGGTGAAGGAGTGATTTTACATTGTGGTCAGCACCCTGTCTTACAATTCAGAAAAGGCAAAGAATGGAGTATCAAGATAGATGGAATAGAGCTGATGATTGAATCCTCCTCCTTAGATTTTCTGTAGTGCTGGAGAGCTACAGACAGATGAGAGGAAGGGTTTGTGCTGTACAGGACGTTGCTTCAGGCAGAGGGTCATCTGAAATATGTAATTAATTCCACAAATGAAGAGCCAAGTTACCTGGCCTGTGGTGTTACATCAGGCTCCTTAGTGGGAGCAAGGCCAGGGACATTTCATAATATCCAACCACTCATTTTCACTGAGAATTGTTTTTAACTTTTTTTTTAGAAAGCTCAAGGACAGAAGTGATGTTCTATATGGTAACCAGTGCAGGTTCTCTGCTCTTTTACCTACAACAGCTGTCCACAGAAAATGACTGGGGCAATGACATCTGATTCTTGCAAAGTAAATCATTCACCTTTTACAAGCTACAAGTACAACAGCATTGCAGTAAATTATCCTTAATTGATATTAGCTGTGGAACTACCGGCACTTCATTTAGACAAAAATAAAAATTTCTGTTGTTTCAAGTTCAGTATCACAACACATTATAGTTATTTAAGAAAAGGAAAGAGTCATAAGTTTGGTTTTGTTGTTTCTAGTTATTTATGTTTCTGTGCTAACAGGGTGAAAACCATCTGCAGTGGAACAGCCCTTACTGGCAATTCAACACATAGTTTGTCTAGGTTACTCAAGTACACACACTTGGGTAATTGATGTCCAAAAAAGTTCATAGTTCTAGACTGGTACTACATAGAGCGTCCAGTGCACTTAATATAATCTATCAAGCCTTCAGTTTCTTTTGCAGGACCACTGAGAGAATGCATCAAGCACAAGGGTCTCTTAATTCTTGGGCCTGGAGTGAGAATATCCTACTGATGTTAGTTCTGAACTTTGCTACAGCACTGAATGGAGTAGCTGAGCACTCTTAGCCTCCAAGAGTGCTGGTACTTAAGTTCTTAAGGGTGCTTATAGCATCCTGGTAAGTTGGGAGTTTTTTACTTAAAAAAAAAGTCAGTGGACCCTTTAATCTAATTAACATTAAATCTAACATTTTTCTCTGGTGTTAGCAACAGAAAAAAAATACATGCATACAACAGTGACAATAAATAGGGGGAGTAAGACTATTATAATTACTTTTGAGTTACAGGATATTAATTCCTATTAATCTATTCATAGAGAGCTGAGTTGCAAACAATGCAAATCAGGGTTTTAGAAGTAGGAAACAGCACTGCCTCTGCAGTCCACAGGTGTTAGAGACACAGCAATTCAAAGAAAAGACATTTCTACTTGCTTTACACAGAAATTAGCTCACACATTCAAATGTTGATTTTTAGACCAAATGTTTGTAGTGCAATTTTCATTTTAACTGAAGTGCCAATTTGGCAGAATGCCTCAGCCTTTATTAGGCAGACAGACTGAACAGACATTGCCTAGCTCTCTCCTGATCAATAAGAATGGTAGAGTTGTATTTCACTGAACAAGCATAATCCTATTTTTCCTTTTTATAGGCAGATTGTGACACCTGACAGTTCTTACTTCCTACATTATACAGAGCTTTACACTTAAGGAGGGACAGGAACTACATCTTGTTTATTTTCTGCAATGGGTGGGCAATCTTCCTCATTTTCAAAGTTTACATTCACGAATGAAGAGCATGGTGTTGCTCCAGGCTGGTCTGTCTGGACAGGAGCTTCAGCTTGTGGCTTGTTCTGCTGTTCCTGATGCTGTCTTTCTGCTTCTTCTGACATCTTGTTTTCCTGTTCCTCCTCTTCTGCCTAGAAAGAGATAACCAGATTCATATACTACTATTTACTATTTACCACTTACTTAGATTAACTTGAAGTCTTTCCATAAGAGCATAGCAGTTGCTATTACAATGTAAGGACATTTGTTCCACTAGAAAACGTGAGGTACATTCCTGAACTCCCATAATGGGGAAAAAAAAAGACCAAAAGTGAAAGATTAAACCGTGTTAAACAAACATAGAAAAAATACTCATATCCAGATAAGCAGTTTTAGTTAATAGCAATAGTGATAGGTCTACCTCTTCTAGAGCTTTTTCAGCTCTCAATTAAAAAAAAAATATAAAGTCTTAAATATGTTTTCCATCTGTTCTAAATGAAGACTATTAAGGGTTAGGTTTTTTTGCCTAAAGCACTGGCTACCTATCAGTATTGTCCCATTACGCTTTAGAACAAATGGTAACCTCATGTTCAATTTACCCTTGGCACTGTTGAACAAGTTTTAGAGTTTGAAAGTGTATTGCTTGCAGCCACCTCTTTACAGTGTTCAGCAACTGTCCATCCAACTTTCTCACAGTGTTAACTTAAAAGTGCATTGTACAAGAGAAACAGAGAAGAGGTCAGGACCCACCCATTTGTAAGACTGGAGAGAAAAGGCTGATGTATAAGAAAGTGTTAATCACACATCAAGTGAAAACTGGAGGCAAGCTGAAATTGAAGGTCTAAAGCTTCATTTTAATGCTAGAATAAAAATTTTATTTTCTAGAATACCAGGGAAGACAAGCTGGGAGAAAAGGAGTGCACGAGCCCTAGCTAATACACATACCTCTCTCTTCATTCTGTAATACTCATCAATGGCATATTGGTATTTTGGTGTGCTTATTCCCAGAACAGATGCAATCTTTTCCCCCAAGAAATCACACACTAAAAAACAGAGGTTTACATAGGATTAGTATCTAGAAGAAAATTCTTAAACACAGTTTTGTTATAAAAATTACTACCATCTTTCCTTAATGGCTTTCTGCAGTCCTACTTCAAGCACAAAAAACAAAAATCTGTGAGGTTAATCTCTTTGTAGGTAATTATTAGTTGAATATACTAATAATTGTTCTTTAAGATAAAGAATGAACAGAAGGAGAATAACATGAAATTCAATGAAAATACATATGGTGGTAGTGTTTGAATTCTGCTAGTTTCAGCTTTGGATCTAAGTTTGTTTCGCTAGGAATCAATTAAAATGTAAGCCTTGAGCTGAACTTTAACTGAAAATTAAGGTTAGACAAAAGTACATGGGTACCAACTGTACTGGCAGTTCAATCTAGTGATGGTATTAGCAAAGTAGACAGTATTTACTGATAAAAGCATACTTCAAGTCAGTTTTAACTATGTTCTGTGTTGCATACTAATGGATTAATAAAATATTTATGTTTCAGCTGTCTCAATTTTCAAGCTGTAGGCTACATTCAGTGCTACTTTGCTAAAACAGGTAGGGCAGTCAAAATTATGGAACAGGGATAAGCTTGTGTCAGTCAGTTTCTTTACTATGGTGATGACTACAGATAACACTGGTTGAGTAAAGGCAAGCAAGAAGTCAAATATTCTGTGCTTCAAATTGTAAATATGCCCCAAGGATGTAAATGAGTTAGTCATCTCCAGGGAAAAAAAATTTGAAGTCAGTCATTGACTGCTTCAATGAACATTCACAATAAGTAATTTTACAGATATCCTGGCATCCTGAGTGGTCTGCAAAAGACCAGTTCAAATTACAGATGTAAGAGCCAAAACTGAAGTGCAAAGAAGAAAGGACTGGTCTTCAAATTCACAAAGGACTTCTAAAAAAATGAAAGCAGTATCTACCCTTGCGTATGAAGAACAGATGTGTCAAGGAATACAATTACACTGTATATTAGAGAAAAAGTGTTTCTAAAAATAAGGATAGGTTAACTAATACAACAGACTGCCAAAAAATTTTAAAATATTCAAAATTATGTGTACAATGACAGAAACTCCATAATATTTGTGAAAACAAAAACAAAAACAAAAAAACAATAAAGATACTTTACACCTTGGGAAGAACACAGACTATGACAAACATTTTTAAAACTTGGCAAAATTTTAAGAGGTCCACAAGTCAAATAAATGTCTGTGCAGTGTGTTTAAGACCCTTGACAATAGTCCTGTTTATTCTGTAACCTCAGAAGTTCATTGTACAGCACACAACTAGATGTGTTCTTGGGATACTTTCTAGTTGTCTTCAGAAAAACTGTCAACTTAGTTACACCAGCCAGCCAGCAATCTTTTCAGGTAACATCATACAAAATGGTTCCATACAAAATCTAATAGAAAACTGATATATTCCCTTGCCAACATTAGTCTATCTCCACATAAGGGGGAAAAAGTGTTCATCAAAAGAGTATTTTCCACTCATTCTTCCATGCAAGAGTTGTTTATTGAAAGTAAAAAAAAAAATTTAAAAGTGCCTAAATCAGGAGAGTATGTCTCCAGAGATTAAATACAGTTCAATTTATACTTCTGAAAAAACAAGTAGAACCCAAAGATGATTTACAGTCTGTCAACATGACTTTGTGAGTTTCAATATTCACTTTCTGGTTTTCCCAAAAATTAAATAAAGCAGTACCTGATAAGGTTGATGTGGCAACTCGCAGCATGTGAAACCACAAGTAGGGTCCCCATGTGAGTGTTGTCTGCAGGAATAAGAGCAGTATGAGTATGTACAACTGTATGGTCATGGCACAAAATAACACATGCAAAACCTCAAATGGCTTGAGAAGAAAGACCTGCAATGTTTTCTGTTTTCCAACTACTACAATGTTTTTGCTTTAAAGTAAGTGTAGACCAGACAAGTGAAGCAAAGAGTCACTGTAAGATATAACCATGGTTTACCTCTGGGAAAATTTCTTTCACTGCTTTTTATTTCTTGCTTCCAGACTTGGGAAGTGACAAGGAGCCAACTCAATCCCTGACTAGAAAAAGCTTTCCACAACATTCTGAATTCCATCAGGCCAAGAGAAGAAGTGAGGTAACAAAGGAGTCCCTCATTACAGTAATGAGTGAACTGCAAAAGACTGTTCAAAATCAAACCAAAGCTTCAAACCTCTGAGGAAGAGGCTGCTTTAAAATATTTACAACCAAATAGGAATTATCCCTTGAAATTACACCTGAAAAACAAAACCAGGAGCCCTGAATGAGGTGGGGAGTTACTGCAGCTCTGAGGGACCGATATAGAGGCTGCCAAGCAAAGCCCTGGGCTGATGTGAACCACGAGGAACACAACAGGAATAAAACAGGGCTCAGCTGGGGTCACCTCAAGCATTTGCAAGTGAGAGAGGAGGTCTCTGAAGAGCCTGCACACCAGGGCACACAACATGGGACATAAACGTGAGGAACTGGAGATCTGTGTGCAGCTGAAAGGGTAGGATCTTATCAGGATCCTAGAGATGCAGTGAATGGACTGAGTGCTGCTGTGGAGGGATACAGACTGTATCCCAGCTGCTTAAGTAGTTATAACTTGCTGCTAAGAACTGTTTGGTAGTAACCTTTTCCTGTGATCTTATTTAACAGCTATCTGTACAGGAAAAACCAATATTATTATAAATAATACAGAAACTATCTGGTACAGCCTCAGTTTGCATGTACACAAGCTACTAGACTTTGGTGCTTTTCAAGCATAGTCTCTACAAATCGGTGCAGCAAGAATCGGTTTCTGTCAAGCCAGAAACTCAAGTTGGGCAGGCTGACAAAAAGCCAGATGCTATATATTTTTGGCAGTGGATATGGAAAATGTCCTGCCAAGGTAAGAGTGTAAGCAAAACCAGCTGCTATCCTGCTCACACAAAAGCACCTCCAGCTCATTGATTATGTGCTCAGCTGGCAGACAGGCTAACGAGGAGTTTGTTCACTTGAAGAAGTCAAAGAAAGTGCTGGAAAAGCTTGTTGCCACAGGTGCAAATAATGGCACTGACAGGGCTCTGCACAATCCTTCATGATGAGGTGACAGGGTTAAAAAGCATTCATGCAGGGCACAGGACAAACAAGGGCCTGCTGTGTGCTGTAAGAAAGAAGCTACAAGAGCCCCCATAATATTGCAGAGTGAAAAGACAAGCTGAACTTCAACGTGACAGAAGTAACAGACCCAGAACATTCTACCACGTTACCTACCACATGTGTGGTAGCACAAACATGGGTAACAGCTGAGGCTGAGCAGACACAGAGGTTTTATTTCTACTCTTCCCCCACCACAGCTAAAAATCAGTTTGGTACACTGGAAGCACTTTTAAGTTCAGCTTCGTGGGAACCTCTGCTTTCTGACAAAGCCCAACCAGACATTTCCTCATCCCTGACAAGCAAGGCTTTGCCAGTCTCCTCAATTTAAAAAGTAACTTTCTTTCCAGTGTCTCAAAAGGCAATATAAAATCATGAGAGAGGCTACTTCACAGGAAATCAACAGGAGAAAGGAGATGGTTTGGAGACTAAACCACCAGGAACAAGAGAGCCCATCCAAGGAATCACCTTCTTTTTCCAGGCATTCCCCCTTTACCTCTTCAGGGTAAATTTGGGTGCCTTCCCAGAGCACCTTGGAGATGGAAGCAGAAATGGCAGATGTGAGGCAAGAACTTGTACTGGGGAAACTGGAACTGTTCCAGTGACATGAACAGGGCTGTTAATCATGGCTCAGTACAAATGAATCAAATTAATCCTTGTCTGTGAAGTAGCTTTAATACACTGAGCTGGAAACTGGAAAACCATACCATAGTCAGATCCTACAGATGTGCAGAATCAACATACCCAGATACTCGATGTCAGCTTCCTTTGGCCAGCCAGGGAAGCCTTAAGCTTCAGTCTTTAATCAACTCAAGGATGCAGCAATATTGTATTTCTTGACAGGAAACAAGGGACAGTATGAAACGCATCCACTGTTTATTGTATTTCTTCTGCAACCAGTCTCTTTAGTAGATGTTTCTACAATGTTTAATTATATTACTCAGCTATCCTGACTTTATTTTGTTAGAATGGAAAACACAATAGTTTTGACAACTGGTTTTTAAATTTAAAAAAATCTTAATGTATCATTTTAATTTAAATAGGAATGAACACAATGGATTCAATGAAAACCAAAGGGCCTCTGGTTCAATAACAGAACGTGATTTTGTTTCCTAGTATGGGGTTGCCGAAGGGAGCACACATGTTCCCTTGAATTTCTGAGTGCACCGTGTTACTAAACAATCCACATATGTATTTATTTTTAGCAGATTTTAGTCCTAATAACACTTAAACTTTACAAGGTAAGTAGGGTTTCTTTTTGTAAAAGAAAAAGGCAAAATGAGAAAATAATTTCCTGATTTAGGAAAAACAAAATCCTGTATTTGACAGTTAATATACACCACCAAATAGATACTTTTTCATTGTTTACTGTTCCAAGATAAATATTAAATTATTTCAATCAATGACTGTTCAATGCTATAATAGGTTCTTTTGTGTAAGATTATGTAAAACTGTGGCATCTAAGACAAGCCAGTGAAAACAACATCAGGAACACACATACTATCCTCCATCAAGAGCTTCTACCATATTATGAGTAGTTATTACTTGGTCATTTGAATTTCAGTGTGAGAACATTCAGCTAATACTGAATGCTATTATCTAAAAAGATAATACCTTGTGTTCTGGATTAAAAAATACAAAACACAATAGAATGGACACCCCAGTCCAACAATGTTAATGAATTGAGTGCTGACCTATAGAAGCACTGGAAGTTGTTTCAAAGAAAATTTAAAACCCAGCTCTTTTTGAGAATTTGTTTTGTTATGAGTAATAGGAATCCACCACACCAAGTACTCTGGTTATCGTTTTACCAGGATATATAGATACTACTTTGTTCAGTAAGAAACACATTGGCATTGCCTGCTTAGCTCTAAAACACAATTAAACCAAGGTACTTACTGAAGACATTTCTTTACAACACAGCAAAATATTTGTTTCCCTTAAACTCATTCAAGAACTTTCAGGATGCTAATACCAGTAGAGCTTTGAAATTTCATGATGGAAAGTTTATATTCAAAATATTAAATGCGCTTTTTCTAAAAATAAACTGGTCCAGAAACAGTATTACTTGCAACATACTTTTTTGTATCCCAACTGAGATAACAAGTTTTAGACATGCTGGTCTCAGCAAACAGACTATTTAATTGCTTTTATAGAAATCCTACAAAAAAAAACCATTTTAAAAGCAGCTGTTGGCTAAAACATCAAAGCTCAGCTTGGACTAACATTCTTCAATTGTGTGGCTCAGCTGGAATACACAAACCATGCAGGAGATAAAGTAAACCTCACTTAATGGCAATCCCTGCTCTAATCAAGTTCATTCTGTCCAAGGTAAAAAGCAATACATATTAACGCATAGTGTGCTCCACAAATACTCTGGGTTTGGGGGGGTCCTTTTATTAAAAAGTGTATTCAAAATCAAGGATTTAATAGACTATAAAAGGAGAATAACACAGATGGTGAAGTCTTAACTTCACCATAAAATATACTTGCTGGTATTCAGAAAAGAAATCTGTATTAGGAAAGGAGGGGAACAACCATGCAGCACTGCTGGCTTTTGTGCCCACTTGAGGGCTCTTCAGCTAAGTGTCCATTTGCACAGCAGCATGCATGTCTCTGCCCCCACAACACCTACACCAAGGCTTGTGAGCCTTCCATCAGTTCATCACCATGGAACTCTTCTACTGTCAGGAAATGGCACGAAAAAATGTACACATTTTGTTCCCTGATCATTATAATTGGGAACAAAAATCTCTCAGAAATCCACGGTTATCTGATATGACTGCCTCGTGGGAAACAGACCTCACTCTGAAGATATCTGAACATTATATTAATAGTACAGTTCCTGCATTTATTTGAAAAGATGTTTAAGGAGGAAAAAAGCACCCTAGTACCCAGCAAGGCAGCTTAACATCTTACTCATTGTTTGTGACTACAACACAGTTCTTTTCCAACTATATACTTTGTGTGTATTTTATACTGATATCTTACCTGCTATCAGGCTAATGTTATTTTTTGTTGTATACAATAACTGCCTACCAAGAAAGAGAGCAATGCCATCAATCCATAGAAAATGTAATGCAACAGCTTTACTTGTGGAACTCCCAATCCCACCTGAATTCCCATAGTCTCACTGGAGCTTAGTCCTCAACCCACCTTTTTATTGTTCAAGATAATTTAATTTTACAGAGGGGAAGAGAAGTATTGCTTAACAGTCAAAGCAAACCTCTTATGGTCCATCATTTCTTCAGAAGAGTATAAGCAGAAAATCAAAATCTTCAGTCCATTCAAGAAAGCCAAGCTCTTCCAGGATGGATACATGTATTAATAAATACAGGGCCTACTACTGTAAATAGAAAGCTTCAACCACAACATTTAATTATGGATTCTCAAACAATGGTGCAAGAGTCATTTCAACAGCAATGTCATGTAGAAAGCAAGACACTGTTTTCCGTGCATGCAAAGACTCTTCTATGAAGTGTGGGAACAAGCAGCTCTGCAACAGTGTCTGCTTCCAGTGTGCAACCAGGCAGGATGAGCTGCTGCACATAGCCAGGACTCCTGGCTGCCTGAGCACACACCAGCACATCTGGGAGCACCCAGCCAGTCTGGGAGTCCCCACCGCAGTACAGGCACCTAAGTGCAGAGAGGGCCAAGAAGAGAACTCCACCAGCAGACAGGGAATGGGACTGCAGACTCAGATTGTTGGTGCAAGGATTGTTGCAGAAGGGTAGAGGTGGTTGGGACATGAGTTTCTGGGGTTGTCATAAAAGAAACATGAGACTGGGCATGTGGAAAGATGAAGAGCAGGATGTGGATCTTCTCTGGGACTGATGCCAGAGGGTGGGGAGCTGCTGCCACCGCTGTTGGCACATGTGGCTGTAGCTTTGCAATCACACTATCATTACAAAACAGTTTATCAGACAAGCCAACAGAATAAAACAGAGCATATATTTCATTTTACCTCTAAGTACAGATCTAGAACTATTGACAAAAAGGAAAATGCATTTTAGCAGCTACAACACACACTACTGGCTTTAATTGTTGAGGCTTCAATTGAATCTGGACCAATAAAAGGAAACTCCACTGACAGGCTGAGCAACATCTCAACAGCTCACAACAGAGATGAACATTATTTACATGGACTAGGCAGGTCCTTTAAAATCTGTCTTTTATGTCTCATGAATTACACCAGTCTTCCTTTATTTCTGCAAGTCATCTCTTTCTTTCCCTCCTATACTCTTTTAATTATATAAAATTGTTGTTATGTTAACCCTAAATTACAGGTTTAACTCTCCACTGTCAACAAACATAAGGAAAAAAATGTCATCCTTAAAAAAATTTTTTTGTTAAACAACAGTACAAATCAAGGAGATACAAGGGAAATATTATTAGACAGGAAAATGCTGGAGAGGACAAACTAGAACTGTGAAGAAATTAAACCCATTTCTGATTAATAAGGCTACTTTAGTGGAGGAGAACTCCAGGACAAAACTTCCCAGTAATACTTCTCACAGATTTCTGAGTCTGTTAAGACAATCAAATTATTAGAATTTATAATACTAAAGACTGTATGAGATTTGTGACACAAAAAAATAAGTATAAAATGTTTATAGCTGCCCAGTAAACCAGAAGTAGCAATTTATCAAGTAAAATACCTACAGGATCTACAGGGGGCAACAGGTCTTTTTTCTCTTGTTCATCTTCCTCTTCATCTGTGCTATATTCTTCCATTGTTTCTCCACTTGCAAAATGAATAACCCTCCTTGGAATTTTCTTTTTCTTTCCTATGACACCCAGCTCCACATTCTCAAAGCCGCTATCTCCCTTTGAAAGTTGCTATAAAGGAAAAAAAAATCATTATCTCAGGTACATGCTTCTGGAACTGCAATGTTTGCCCTTAACAAACTTCATGAGATATTTAAAATATTTTAGATTGGTTAGCATTTACAGTGGACATTTATAAGTTTGCCTGTAGGTAAAAGACTGAAACATTCTTGTTTGCAGATATGTAAAAACTGTTCCCTTCTCTAAAAGTAACAAAAAAGTTTCTTTGAGGGGGGCATGTTTCATTAAATAATTTGATAAGCATATAAATTTTAATATTTAGAAATATTGTTAGGTTTGGAATTAGTATCTAATGAAATTAATCAAGTAGTTCATAGGCTGTAGCCACCTCTTTGCAAGTTCAGACAGACACCTCTAACACAAAAGAGAGCTGAATAACTCAGCAGCCAGGCTCAAGCTTTAAAACGATGCACCAAGGAATCTGCCTCTGGGGACTTTCATCAGCAACCATGGTTAGTACAAGGGACCAGGGTAAAAGGACAACACTTATGTTTGCGGCTAAGAACACACAAAGTGAGAAGTACAATGGCTGTGTTCTCCACTGCTGAATGCTACAATGCAGTCTTTGGGTCACAAGCATTAAGAATATATACTTCTAGTTCAAAGGCCAGTCAATAAATCTTCAGGCTAGTCACTCCTGCAGGCAGAGAATTTTAGTAAGGTTTGGTATTGCAGCTATCAAAACTGAGCCTTCATCTTGGCATCAGCTTTTAGATGCTACTGCATCAAATGCACAAAACTGTGCTGAAAACACTGCTGTCATGTAGAAAAGGCAACAGAGGCTAGGAAATGCCAACCATATGTTTTGAATGTACCATGAAGGTTTTTAAAAATTCATGAGCTCATGTAATTTGAAACTGTATCATAAGGAATGACATGCATAACGTGCAGAATCCAGGCTGCATGAAATGCATTCCAATTTCCAGCTTCTTCCCTACACAAACCTGATGAACTCCACAAAGCACAATTCAAAATTATAGATAAAAATACTTGTTTTATCACACTGTTGTAAGATATCCCTTAATCGCTGCAAATGCAGCATCACCATTCTCATCTCTCATGCTAGATTACACAACACAGTTTTTCAAGGCAAGCAGGCTTGGTTAGCTGGAAGAGACAGAGGGCAAGGGAGAGAGAGGCAGCAGAGGGTCCTGGGGAGCAGAATTGCTTCCTTCATTCCAGCCACGGATCCTTCTCATGCCCATAGAGAAGAGGGAGGGAGGGAGGGAAGGAAGGGAGAGATCACGTGTGAGCTCCACAGCTTGGAGAGGGAGCACTCCCATCCATCATCTCTCTGAGCCCTGTACCACCGCTTCTCAAAACTGCAAGTCATCTCAGCTTCCCCCAGCATTTCTTTAGCCATGGTGGCACATTTCAGGCATTTTCCTGGAGGAGAAGAGCAGAACCCAGCAGCAAGTTTTCAGTGGGCTAATTCAGCTGAAACAGGATTGTATTTTCAGGCAGAAGCACCTTTTCACGTAGAAAGACAAAACTGACTATCTGGGGCCCAGTGCAATTTCTCTGCTGTCTATCAGTTTTGGGAACAGAGCAAAGCTATAAAAACACAAATGCTGAAAACAGTGAAGCAACTTGAGCACAGGGAGAGCTCCTTGCTGCCAGTATAAAAGCTGCCATAATAAAAGTGCCATTTCCTGTGACTCGGTTCTGTATCTTTTTGTGCAAAAAGCACCACAGAATCAGCTTTTCATTAACATTCCACACTCCTTTATTGGCATCATACAATGTCACTGGTTTTATATTTAGTCACAGTACTGAAGAGCACTGTTTCTTGAAAACACATCACAAATATCACTGTGATTAAAACAGCAAGTAATGTGAGCCCTTCCTTAGAGTTCCTCTAGAAGCAGTCTCTTCATATGATTTTGGCTCATTTAGGGCGAATGCTGCAAATATTTTAACTTTTAAAAAATGTCGTTTAATATTTCAAGTTTTAAAAGCAAGCTTTAGTTCCCTGAACATCCATCCCACACTCACAGTAAGCAGTTCCATGTAGCTGGTACTGGTACAACATTTCAGATAAATGCAGTAGTTCAAGACAGTGAGGATTCACCAAGGAACAGAACTTGCTAATCTGGCTCAAAGTCCTACATTATTAAATAAAATAAAGTATGTCATCTGTTGTTTTGATTATTATCTAGTCAACAAACCTGAGTGAGGGTTTTAGTCATCACCAGCCTCTTACGTTTTGCCTGCATAGCATCAATAAAAGCAAACTCTCCCAGGTACGAGCAGAAAGTTCAGCACCAATAAATTTTATCTTTCCAAAACTGTGCCAATGCAGATCTATTCTTGAGTTATCACCTAGATTCACTTTATAGCTCAAATGTTGCAGTATTTCTTGTTTGAGAATTTATACTTCTGATCTTCCTTCACAAATTTGATCTTCTTTTCCAATTTAGGAAGTTTTTAGAATGATCTTTCTTCTACTGCATGGCTTTAGTCAGGTTTCTGAACTAATTTTTTTTCCACAGGCTACTCCTTCTCTAAAACATTATCTGGTCTTGAAAGAGTCAGCATTTGTGTCCACGTCACAGTATTTACTTTGGCTTCTATCCTGGCAGCTATTAGACACCAAGCCCGGTCACTCTTGTGATTTTGCCACACTAGCTAATATTCAAGGTACTCAGTAAACACTGTAAGGCAACTTCCCCTTTCTTTTAAATGTCCTCTCGCAATTTTTCTTGGCTTTATGGCACACATACAAACCTTGCCTGTCAGGCAGCCAGGATCTGAAACTCATGTTCCTTATTTACCCTCTTTACACCCACTCTATCTCACCCTTTGTCCAGAAACAGAGAGAGAGCAGGGGATCTTTTGACAGTGCTGGTATCCACTGTCAAAACACCCAGCACAAAAGAATTTTAGTCCCCATATAAAATACCAAAATAAATAAACTACAATGAAGGATAAGGTGTTCCCGGACACCCACAGGCAAGCTGGGAGAGCTGACACAAGTAGTATTAGGTGATACACTAACATAAGTTTCATGAAGGAGATGAAGAAGAGAAGTAAAAAATAATAGGGAGAGTAGGCTATTCACTTTGGCATCTTTTGACCTGTCAAATGCAGGAATCCTTGTAAGAGCTTATGACTGTAAGTGCCAAAGTGTGTGATGTTCAATTTCCGTGAGAAAGATGAGTAATTCAATTTGCACAGATCTTCTGACCTGATACTGCTAGTCACTAGAAGGCTGGTAATAGCTAATGAAAAATATTTCTACCATGCTATCTTGCCCGTCTTACTGGTTTTTTTTCATATTATTTTTGGCTAGGATTCGAAGGGGGAGGCTGTTTAGGCTTAAGTGGTTTGGATTTTTTTCATCCTGCTTGTTTGACTTTCCACCCTTGTGTTTCAACTGAAATTAAACAGCATGAGTCTTTCAGAAACAAAAGACAACAGGATGACAGAGCCGGAGGACGACTATTAGAAAAGACACCCCCCCAACAAACTTTGGAAAGGCACCATAACCGGGGAAGGGGCAGCAGCAGCGCCTACAACACCCAGGGCGAAGCCGCGGCCGGTGCGAGGAGCGGCCGGGCAGGGACGGGCAAGCTCACCCGGCTAAGCTGTAATTAAGAGCTGCTGCCCTGATCACCTCCCACGCCTTCGCCACTTGACAGCACGGAGGAAGTGGAGACCTGTCTCACTTTAATATTCATCAGGCTCGCCTGTCAGCGGCATTGTCCGCCGACAAGCAGGGACACCGGAGACACGCGTGCCCGCCGCGCTGGCTGTAATTACAGCGCGCCGCATGGAAGGGCAGGCTGGCTGGCACNCCGCCGCGGCCCGGGGAGCGGAGCGGCCGGGCGGCACCGCCCGTCACACCGCCCGCCGGGGCGGTGCTTGCGGCCCGCGGGGCTGGGACCCGCCCGGCAGGGGCTGGGACACCGGGCACATCAGCTTCGGTCATGGCGGTTCTCTGCGCAGCCGGCGTTAACCGGACACGGGCAGCCGGGCTGCCAGGGACGGCCGTACCCCCACAGAGGTGGAAACATACCCCTACTGCGCCGGGGGAAAAGCACATGTTCTGGGGCTACTCACCATCTCCCCAAAATAGTGCGAAGCCCTGCAAAATAATACAATAATATTTTAAGAAGCAGATGGAGTTCCTTGACAGTAAGTAAGGGGTTTACTAGCCCAGGAGCACCCTTGCTCAGCCTTGCAGGATTGGGTGTTGGTTCAGGCAACTCAGCCCTTTGTAAAGAACGAAGCCTTGAAAATGAAATAAATGCACAGCATGAGCGCCCTGGCCTCTGGGTTGCGGCGGGGGGAGAGAAATGTTTGCCAGGTAAGAGGTGAGAGCTCTTCTGCCTACAGTGAAAACAGCTGGAGGTGGAAGCATCTGAAACAATTTTTTATGGTATTGAGAAGGGAGTAATTTTAGTTTTTTGAGGGGGAGGGGGTAGAACCAATGGCTGTAACATGCACTTACATGACAGCAAGAGTTGTCTTTCAATTCTGCATCATTAAGAATAGTTTCCAAAAAATTACACCCTATAGAACAATATGGGCTCTTAGAGACTTTCTTAGTCATATTATCAAATCATAATCCAGAGCCCATGACAAAAGCCCAGGTAAAGTATAGATGCAGAAAATGTTCCCTTGTGAAAAGGGCTGACATACAATGTACGATTACAGAAAGTTTACAGAATGAAAGGTTACAGTATTATTTTAGACAGTGGGAGGGGGGGCTGAATATTCTTAAGGGATTACAATAAGCATACATCACTTAAAAAAAAAAAACAACTAATGTTAGGATACATAAATACTTCTTACCCCTAACAGAGTATACATTCTCTGTAGTGACAGATTGGTTGGAATAGAGTAACAGCTCCTCAAGAGTATAATTAAATCATCAACCAACCAACTTGCTTTCCTTCACCTCTACTGTGGTTAGAGCAGCTGTACAGTCATATTGAACTAAATCTGTTACCTCCCAGAACAATTGGCACTTGCAACTTGAACAAGTTTAATAACTTTTAATAGCTTTTTTCAACATTAATGTTGAAAATACTATAGAAAGGTAGAGTTAACAAAGCCAGAGCTGTTTGTGTGCTAATAGTTAATTGTCCAGCTTCTATCATACAGCTATCTATTGACTATCATTTCCTCTTAGTAGGCTGCTCAGCAGCAGCCTGAGCTCAAACAGCTCAGACAAAAGCTTGTCTGACAGCAGCAACAGCAAGATATACACAGGAAGACAGACCTCAGTCTTCTAAGTCTTTCCAGCAAATTTCGCTTAACTCTAGCTCTTCAAGGTTCTTCTATGCTAGAGAAACCTTTTGTGCAGACTTTTCTGAGATGCTGTAGGGGATAAGTACAAAAACCCTAATGCAAGAAAATGGTGCTGGGAGTGTTGTTACACATTTGCCAGGAGAGTGTTATTTGCATCAAGCTATGAAAGGTCATGTAAGTGACCAATCCAGTTAGACATGCTCCTATACAGTTGAACTCTTGCTCTTAGTGCCTCCATCATGGATTTTTTTTTCCAGACTTGAGGTCCTCAGGCAATTTTTCTAAGCAGGCCAAAGATACCTGTATATATATATATATATACACACACACACACCAAAAATATCAAAGTATTTTCTACCTGGCTTGCTAAGGTAAGAGCAGTATGTTCATTCCAGCATATATCCTAGAAATAACAACTGACACATTATACTTTAAAAGAAATTAATTCTCAACTTGCCTTTGTCTCTGCCAACACTCAGCTAGTGACAGCTCTTCGTATCTGGTTGCAGTTTTAGTACTTCGGAAATGGTGAACTAAAAGTTAAAACTAAATGTAGGCCACAAGCTGAAAATAGAGTTAATTGTTGGTAACTTGACACTCTGACTGACTGAGCATGTCCTGGAGCACAGTGCTTCACTGTCCATCCTCAATATCCCTATTCATGTTTGATTTCCATCAAAAGCATTAACCATCCACTCTCCCCTACGGACTGCATTTCAAACCAAGATTTCATACTCTTTCCAGCATGGTTTTGCATATTGCATTGGGTTATAGTGCTCAAGAATTGAAAATCCTATAAAAAAGAAAAATCAGGTTTCAGTAAGCACACCACTTCAGTAGCTGAGGACAGCTCCCAACAAGCTGGTGATATGCAACAATTCATTCTTTTGTTATATTTAAAATACAAAGATTCAAATTAACTGATCCTTTTACAGATTAATGCTAAGCATAAAATGCATTGCATTGAGGTAGATAGCATACTTGAAGACTTTTCAGCATCCTCCACATACTGAACACATACCATTAATCAAGCAGGAGATAGTTTTATATTATAAATACATTACAGCATAGCTTATATTTTATTAGTGCAAGAGTATAATTTCATACATAAGACATTCCCTGTTAGCTGCCACTGTCTCAGAACTGGCTGACAGAGGGACCCACTTGTTTTAGCTACTGCATTTATCTAGACAGCAGCAATAGGTATCCATTTACAAATCATATACCGCTGTATATTCATAATACAACCTCTTACCCTAAGATAAGGGTAAAAGTTCTTACCATATTTGCCAAGATCTATGTTGGATTTCAAGGTTCATCTTGGTCTGCCTAGTTGCTGAAGCATGCCTGGGGATTCTACCCTTTTGAGATCAACACAGTAAACTGAAATGCTAAACTGCTATAGGAAATGAAGATCAGACTGTAGCTGAGTTGGGGCAGTATGCTCTATTAGATACAGCTCTCTGTTTTAAAGTTCAGTAGCAGAATTCTACCTAGTGTGCTTTAGGAAATTATCTCCAGAACAAAAGAACTTCTTGACTGGTAGCCTGATATGAAGATTATCTTCAGCATATGAGACAGTTTGGTATCTGCATATCTGTATTTTTTCAGTCCCTTGATTCTTTGTGTATAGGGGAAGAATAATGAAATTCTGTACAACAAAGTCTTGTACAAACCTGAGCACAAAACATCCACATTCTAAAAATGCTCCACAGATGAGCACCAACAGCACATTTTCAGGTACTGAACTATTCTTATACTATCTATGCCAAACATGAGTTATAACAGTCTTTAGAAAAAAAATAAAAATAATCAAACTAAGAAAATAATCTCATTACATACTGATAAAGGATATTCAAAAGGAACTGAAGAAACAGGCCATTCCCTTGTTTGTAACCACTTAAATTTTATTTTACAGTATATTTGTGACATTTTATGTTACTATAACCAAAGATCAGGGTTGTTTACAAATATAATGGCTGCCATTTGATGTAAACAATTAAAAAGTGTCTCTAAATATTAAAATTTTACATCATGATTTTGTTTTATTAAATTGAATTACTCTTTGTGCCATCAGTTATTAGTGGAGAGGAACTAATTTAAGCAAAAATAGTTTTCAGAAATTAGATGTAGAAACTGAGAAGCCAGGAAAAGATTTCAAAAGACCACTCTCTCATCACTGTAAAAAGGAAGAAACCAAATTCATTCACTGAAGTTGCAATGAAGAGTCAACCAAGTCCATTTGTATTAAGGCTTCTTTACATATTATTGAATCCCATCATGCCTTTCATATTCCCAGCAGCACCTTGTTGAAATTGTCTCATCATTGACTGCAAACCAGCCATGCCACCTGCAGAAAATAAGTGAGAACATGAATCTGTTAATGAACTCTGAAGCACAGCTCTCTTGCTTGAGGCATCATTACTGTACACACAGTACTCCAGTAATATACAAAGGCAAAAGACCATCAAACTAGGTTTAAACAGCTATTGAAAATAAAGAACTGAATGAGTAATTACAGAAAGGTCTGCAAAACACCAGGCTTTAAGATGATTTTGATAATAGTCATTCCATCAAGTTTTTTTCTTTTGTCTGGTTCTTAATGCACAATCAGTAAGGTTCAGGTATGGGAATCCTTATTTAAAGCTGCTCTTGTCAAATTTAATTACTTGAGGCAAATCGTAGAAGGGAAGTCTGGGAAGATTTGTTTTACCATAGACATCCTTCACCAGTCCAAATGCTCATTTTGATAGCTGAATCCAAATGAGAGACTAGATTAAGCATTGCTAAGTGCAAAGTATTTGGACAAAACTTTCTGATTCTTGTTAGAAAACCACAGAAATACTTAATACTTATATATAATGCAGATAGTCTCCTATCCCCTTCCTCACTTCTGTATCTCAAATGCTCCACTATAATTGGCAGTCCTCTCGTAAAACTATAAAAAGTCAGTACATACCCATATGATGAAGAACTCTTGGATCCATCATCTTTGCCATCTGCTGATTCAGTTTGGCCAGCTGAGATGGGTTTACATTCTTGGACATATCACCGCCTAAATAAAAAGAAAAGAGCAATCAAAGTGGACTAACACATGGTGCTAGAAATAAAATAAATCCAAATGTTACCTCCTAATTCTAGATTCAAATCCATGAGTACATTTTTACAAGTTACTACATCAGCCGCTTAGAAGTCCATTTAGGATCAACAGTCCCTGCACTCCACATAATAGACTGGAGTGTTAGCACTGTAGTAGTAATCAAGTCTGCATTGATAGAAATACAGTAGCTTTCCTTGCTAAGTCACACACTGGTGTAATGAAGAACAGTCCAGCTCTTACCAGTCACATAAAAACTTTCAAACATCATGAAAATGAGCGAGCTACAACTCACTTTCTCCTCTCCCTAATTAGTATTTTCTCATCTCCTCTGTGTTCACACAAGTGACCTCCCCCCTCAGTTAATAAATTTAAGGCGGGGTTTTTGGTGTTGGTTTGGGGTTTTTTGTTCAGTTAAATTTTTTTTACCTTTGAAAAGCCCTTTGATGCCACCCATCTTTTTCACCATCTGTGCAAACTTAGTGTATTGTGTCAAAAGCTCCTGGACATCTCTGGTAGAAACACCTGAGCCTCTTGCTACTCTTTGGATTCTTCCTGGCTGCTTACTGAAAACTTTGGCACCATCTGTACTGTCAAGTTCTGAAATTACAGTATGGAAAAGAAAAATCTACTGAGTCACTGACATTAAAAACAGTTACAATTGGTAGCAAACCTGTTGTCATTGTTGAGAATTTAATTTTGAGCCAGAGAATAAAAACTTAGTTTTAGAAGTGACAATTCAAAATTTTACACAAATCATTGAGACATAATATTCTAGGAAGTAATATTAAAAAGCTCTTATTTTCATATGTCAATCAACATGATAGAAAAAAAGCTGTGTGAATAAATTATGCTCTTAGGATACTTGGTCTTAAGCCATATTAGTGGGTTTAGCACAAGGGTAAAAGCATACTACTAAAGGAATAATAGGTGAACTAGATACAACACTTTGAATTCTAGAGACCAGGCTATGTCACCGAGTAAATTTGAGGGTGGGTAGGAAAAAGACAGCAGATTAAACATTAACATAGCTTATTAATTTGCAAGTATAGCATTAATAATTTATGAACAATTACAATACAGTGAGTAAAAATACACTGATTTCCAGTAGAATGGAAGTTATTCAAAGTCCCATCTACTCTACACAAGACAGAGCAGCAACAGGCAAAGTATCTCTAAATATTTAGATTTATTGAGAAATTTGGAGACACATGTACTCCTTGCTATTCCCAAAAAAGTTAAATATTTCTTGTCATTTTCTGTCATTGTACATATTGCAATGTCTTTTTATTTCCAGAAAGATCTCTCTAAATAAGCTTGTTCAACAATCAAGAAAAAAACAGCGTGTGAAATTTGTTTTACCTTGATCGTTCATACTGTCCATTATAGTCATGAGTTTCTTTAGCCTTGCCATTGACTCCTGTTCATTGCCTTTACTCATGAAGTCAGTTCCAAAACCAGGGATCATGCCCTTGTTTTAAGAATGGAAAACAAAAGCTGTGTCAGAATAGGCAAAGCTAGCTTTAATTAAAGCAGAAAGAAATATAGACAGCAACTGTTAGTTCAGTAATTACATACTGCAGTAGAAAAATAATTTCACCTTTTTTGAAAAAAATAGAGCACAGATTATAACAAAGTTCAGTGAAGAGTTTTAAGTTTACAGAAATTTTTAACATATCAATGAAAATCTAATAAAATTATTTTGGGGATAACTAACCAAGATCTGACTGAATGGTCCCATTTTCATGATGTTTTGGAATTGTTCATACATATCTCTTAATGTAAATTGACCTGAAGCACAACAACAAAAGAAAAGTTAGCAGAAGTCACACTGACATTTTGGTCTTACTCTCCTTTTTCAATTATTCCTCATATTCATAAGGTAAATACTATACTACATAGATAAGTAGATAAATAAACCTCTTCACCACTAATATGGCTCAACAGTTTCAGATGGCACATGCTGAACCATTAAGCTAGTTATTCTGCACTTGTAGTCTGACTTATCATTTGAAAAGCACAACTCAATTTACTTGGCTGCCACATTTACTAGAGAAAGAACAACCATTCTTCACTGTGCACATGAACAAGTTGTTTGTGTCTACACACAGCACAAATTAGCTCTGTGGTCTCCATTGCAGAGAACCTGCCACAGTCAGGTCACTGTAACGCATCTGCTATTCAGGCCTTGGGAATAACTTACCATGTTTTAGCTTTTCTATGAGTGCTTCATTATCATCCAATTTTAACTCATTTACTTTATCTATCAATCCTTCGATATCACCCATACCTAGATAAAAAAAACAGATCTGAAATTAGCATTAAAAATTAATTACATTTTGACTTTCCATTATCCAGTTCTAAGTATCTTTTAAACACAGACGTATACAGGACATACCAAGCAGTTTGCTGATGAAAGGCTGTGTTTTAAAGGGTTCAAAGTCATCTATGTGCTCTCCAGTTCCAATAAAGATAATAGGACTCTTTGTGGCAGCAACTCTGCAATAAAATATATTTTATGAAATGGCCTTTCACACACTATCCATCTTTTCTACTATAATCAGCTAGGCATCATCAACACTATTCTGTCTGAAGTATCTGCCTTACTCCTCAAACTATTAATGAAGAAACACCCAACACTTGGATGTTTAGCTCAGAGTACTTAAAAAGAATTTTCTCTAATTAGTACTTTATAAAATACAAACTCTGGAAAAAAATCGACAGAAATAGAAGTTGCTAATTTTCATTGCTGAGTTTAAGAAACTTGAGAGGACAGAAAGACAATTAAATCATCTTCAGTTTATCCTAATACTGGGATATTACTGATATGTACATTGATACTAATGATAATACTGTCAGATGACAGGCATTGATGACAATTTCTTCAAGGTACCTCATACAACAGACAATCTCATTTTCAACACAGGAAAAAGCTCAGACATAAGGAAACTCAGAACCTTTCCACCACACTGACAATAGCTTTTAAATAAAACTCAGTTTCCAGTTCACAGACAATAAAGAGGAAACACAGTACACTTAAGGCACACAAGCACGTGACAACTCAAACAAGAGCAAAATGAAAATACCAAAAGCTTCAGTCTTCCAACATTATGCTATAAATAAAAAAATACATATGGCAGTTTAGGACTCTTAATACTTCAAATCAAAGACAGGCAGAGATTTAGCAAGTCAGGGTCAGTTATTTTGACTGTTTTGGCAAAACATCTCAGCTCCAAAAAAGCTGTATCATTGAAAGGCAGCTGGAAAAATCATATAAGGCTGAAGATAAAATGTAACATTTCCTAGTCCATACTCTGCCAAGATATAACACACAGGACATTGAACAAGAATGGAATTTGGGTAACTATGACAGCAGAAAACTTTTCACCAAGTTTCTGGACACTGCCAATCCAGAATTTTGATTTGCATTATAGTTTTAAGGTCACTAGGTATGATGAGGCACAGTTTTTCCCCTTTTGGAAAAAAACTCTTGAGATGCAAAACTCCTAATCTAAGTTGTATCTATTTAGCCCAAATTAATCTTTCTGGAAAAATGCCTAATACACAATATGCAATGAATATTGCTTGATGCTGATTTCAGAAGACAAAAGTTTGACCTGTGACAATACAAACTACTGTACTGAAAATAAATCATACCATTGGATTCTGATGTTAATATCAACAGGTGATCCTACCTACCAGAAGAAGGATAAAGAAGCTAAGTGTGACTGTGACTGACTTAGATTCTGTGCAACGTGACAGTGATATTTCCACAGGACAGTTTTCTGTGAGACACTAATGCATTTCATGGCTGGCTGTGCATGCCAGATGTTGGGCACTTATACCACAGTACTTACGCACTAAGAGCTCCACCTCCTTTGGCATGTCCATCAAGCTTAGTAACAATAACAGAAGCTACATCTACTTTGTCTTTGAAAGCTTTAGCTTGAGCTTCACAAGCTTGGCCAATGGAAGCATCCATCACATAAACAATGTTATCTGGTTGCTAGGAGAAATGAGATACACAAAATAATGATTTCCTGCTTTACTAAATAATGTTCATGCATTATTATTATTATGATGTAGGTTCAGCAGCAGAACTTACTGCAGCAACAGTATATAAGAGATGTATGCTACAGTTTAAAACAGGACCACTTTTATGAATAATATTATCTAAGGACCGTTTTAAAAAATTCTGATGGTGTATGACTATATGATTTATCTACAACACAAAACATTACAATTTAATAGGTTTGTGCTTATTAGTTATAATTCAAGTGATTTTAGCCAGTATCTTGAGCCAAAATTAGATAATTAGTATCTACAAACAATTCATAGCTAACATCTTCCATTTGGTTTTACATTCAGATATTTAAGACATCCATTCTTCTAAAAATAAGTTAGCCATTAGCAGGAATTGTATGGGAAGTGTCATATTGTCATGCAAGAGCACAGAATCAAATAGCCAGACTTTTTAAACCCATAGAAACAACAGCTTCATTTACATATCAAAACTGATGAAAGTAATCCAATCATCATCTCAGTTTCAGTGCAACTATTTGTAACAATCACAGAAAGTTCGGTATTCAAAGTTAAAGGAAACCAGATCAGACTGGTTCTTTTATCTAGTTTTTCAATGCAAAGATCCTGAAAAGAAAAGTTAAAGCAGGAATGGCAGTCTGGTTAAATGCAAGCATCCTTGAACAGAATAACAGAAAAATTAAAACTGTCACAAAGCTAACAAGCCCTGGTCATTCAACCCTTGCTTATTCATATCTGTTTGCAATTTCTAATATAAACTAGGAGTTAAAGCAAAATGCACACAGAACATCAGGATAAAGATGAATTAACTGTCATCAAATGACTATACCAAGTTACTGTATTTCTCAAAATTACTCACTATGGCATTAGCAACTTGTAACATCTCTTCAAACAAAGAGTCTTCTTGTTTGTGACGTCCACTTGTATCAACAATGATTATTTCAAAGTTTTCATTCTTAAATTTCTCAACACCTTCTGAGGCAATTATTACAGGATCCATTTCTGTATAACTGATCAAGAATAGAAACAAAGACTCAGAATTTCATCACTTGACTATAAACTTGTTAACTATACATATATCTGGATTTCAAGAGGGAATTCCTCTTATATAAAGCATAAATTGGTTAAAAATATGTCTTTCTAAGCCATTTACCCTTACTGCTCAGTGAACTGAAGTCTGTCTCACCTGCTGGAAGCTGCAGTAAGTTCTACAACACCCCCCCCAAATAAGATTTAGCTGAGCATCTAGACAGTTCACCTCCAGTGAAGCTTAGGGGAAAGTTATTTACTGCTTTATAAAAGACATTTCAGGTCCACCTCTGTTTTTATTTGGTAATAAAAATTAAGCATCCAAAAATAATATCCTTTGATCTGTGAGATATTTCCCAAAAATCTGGCCACGTCTGGTAAGTCTGTGAACTGCTACACATTGAGTAAGCACTACAGGGAATTATTCCTGGACCCTGATCTCCTTTGTACACTATCTTACCTGCTACCCCCAGCAGTATACTGAACTGGGCAGAATTTTCATCTGATTGGAGCAAGTATTACTCAGAATATATTAATAAAATGAAAGCAATTAGGCAATGCTAGATGAGGTTTAGTGCAAAATGTTCAATGCAGAACAATACATAATTGGGAGTTGAATTGTTCTCCAAAGTGATTTTGAAAGATGCTTACCTCCCATAAAAGGGAATTCTTGCTTTTGTGGCATTCTGCTTTAACTGGTCAAAAGCACCTGTAAGACAGGTATAGTCAAGGGATTACTTAAGAAAATCTTCAAATATTATAGAGAACTATATCATTAAAGTCTGTGTTACCTGCTCTGTATGTATCCGCACATATTAAACAAGTCTTCCAGCCTTTCCTCTGATAGAAGTATGCTAACTGTGAAATGAAACCCAAAACAAGTAGTTATACCAAAGTCCCATTGACATGACACTTCTAACAGCTTGAAATCTCACACACGGAGGATATAAATTCAAGACAGCCTTTCTACAACTGAGGCCACAGAGTAAGATTGTTCACTGTTGGCATGGCCATTATTTAGAAAAGCATGTTATAAATAATTATTACGGGCAAGATGAAAACACCTGCTTGACTCTGCTTCTGATTCCAATTTCTTGAAATGACAATTTCTAGGAATGACTACAAATAACTTAAGTTCCCATTTTACTAACTCCTGAATTATTCTTAGTGTTAGTATTACAGACTGGACAAGCATGTAGAAACTACCCAAAGCAATACTTCAATATCAAGTACCATAATGGCTACAACTTGTAGAGCTCTATGTTTCTGTACTTCCAGAGGAATGAAGATATTTCCATTGAAAGACAGGTCTTAAAGCAGTGGATAGAATCCTAAACCTTCCTACAACACTCAACTTCACAGGTGCTGTGTATATTCACAAAACACTGACCAAAGACTAATTTTCAAAATAAAGTTCACCTATGTAAGCACTAACAAAGTCCTCTGAAATCAGAGCAGGCTATACTGAGTATTGAATTATGTGTGAATCTCAAAAGGAGATGACAAAAAAAATTAAAGATCTGTCTTTTTTTCCACAGGATAATTTCTCCTCACAACTTGGAATGTATCAAGCTCTGTCTTGGGGTGAATGATGAGTGAGTCAAAAGGTTAGTAAGGCTGATGTAGGTGTTTATTACAGGCCACCTGATCAGAAGGAGCAAGTGCATGAGGCCTTCTACTGGCAGCTTGAAGCAGCCTCAAAGTCACAGGCCCTGGTTCTTGTGGGGGACTTTAACTACCCTGACATCTGCTGGAGAAGCAACATAGTGAAGCACAAACAGTCCAGGAGGTTCCTGGAAAATGGAACATAGAGATTACAACTTCCTATCATAGGTAGTGGATGATCCCACAAGAAATGGTGCATTATTTGACCTTGCACTAACAAACAGGAAAGGCCTTGTTGCAGATGTGAAGATAGGTTGATTCAGAGCATTCTTTTTTTAGTCTTAAAAAAATACAGATGCAAATTTCCTCAATGAATCTGGGGCTGGAAGAGGTTTCATATCACCGACTTACACTTAACTGAGGTATCTAATACAAAGGCCAAATTCTACTGGATTTTCTAAATAAGTAATGGAATGAGCATCCATTCTTAGTATTAGTCTCAAACCTAGAAAGTGAACTACAATGTTGTGGTTTAACTTTGCTAAGTAGAAGGACAAACAGAAAGACCCTCTTATAGGGTATTGTTTCATCAAGAGTTCAGTTTAAAAATTTTTAATGAAGTCCTACAAGCCATAAATTGCCCCAAAAGAATATTTTCAACATTCATCTCATCTCGGAAACCTCTCTGCAAACCTATCTCTACATGGTAGTGAGTTAGAACTTTCCTACTAACAAAACCACCACAGATCACAAACCAATCTTACCTAAGGAGCCCAATGACCACCAGCTTCCCCAAGAAAAAAAAACTAAATTCCACAAACAAATCAAAAACCATGCAAAGAGATCCACTGCATGTTACCTTTGAACAAGTTGTTGTTTTACCACTTCCTTGCAAACCAACAAACATTATAATATTCTGTTTTCCTTTGGTAGGTGTCCATGCCTTGACTCCAGGATCTACAAGCTAAAGAACAAAGAGTTACATGGTAGCAGAACCAAATTTCAAAAGCACAGAACTGGTGTCACAGTCATGCTAGGTGCATGGTTTCATATTCAAAGGAGAAAAAGTTTTTGCATATTCTCATCTTAATTTGGCTTAGATTTTTGCTGATTTACAGTGAACACCAGTAGCCCTTACAAGATATCTATAGTATATAATGTTCTGCATAATAATTCTGCAACAATAACAGTGTTAATTTCTTTCTAACACCAAGCACAGTCAGGGTGGCCTGTATATATGGCACAAGGATAACAACCAACACAGAAAGGGGACCTCCATCCCTCTTGTCACTGCTCTGGATGAGCTTCCTCCAGTGAGAATCCTTCACCACAGAAGGTTTTTTAGGGCTGCTGCCTCACTTGTGAAATGAGTACATACATTCCTGAGAGCCACCATATGTCTGGGCACAGACTAGAGTTAGTTTGAGAAATGCCCAAGATGTAGTTTCAATGAGAATACTACTGTTTGCAATAGTAAGAAGCCTCACATCAGAAAGCATAACTGCAGGTATCACAATAACCACCTAAAAGCTTGGCTTGCTACTGTACTACTTCCAAGCCCAGACTGTACAAGGAAAGTGATGCAGAGTTTTGAAGTCCTACCTTAACAAGCTCTTTAAAGACTGCATGCTGGATCATTTTTCTTTTGTTAAGGCCAGATGCCATTTCTTCAAGATCAATTGCAGACCTGAGTTTAAGAGAAGCATGAACCACTAGTATAACTTAAAGCATCACTTGAACCTAGTAATAAAGTTTTTGCAACTGCAACAACACTCTGATTTGTTCTGAGTTTTCAGATAGGATGTACTTAAGAACTGATATGCACTGGGGATATTCTTATGCAGAGGACAAAAACAGGTTTATAAAATGCTTTATTCAGACTTGCATTTACTTAAATAACATCTGAAAATAGGCAAGGTAACAGTGCTAGTCACATACACGGATCTATTTATAGCCAGCACAGAACATGTGAAGATGATGTGTCTAGGAAGTAATGAAGAACTTGTTTATCAGACTACTCAACTGGTGACAGCAACAAATTTTTTAAACAAGCCTGTAAGTGGCTAAATAATAATAAATAATATGTGGCTAAATTTGACCAAATACTCTTTTGATGGAACTGGCTAAACATTTTGTTCAAACAGCTGTTTTCCTGTTAAAAGTAAACTGGGTGTGTCTAAAAATACCCCAGCACAATAAGTTATAAATTAGTTGTTCTTTTGTGACCTCAAATTACAACTTTTACTAATATCAAAAGTTAAATGCATTTTAATTATTTCACTTACTTGACATTTTCTCTAAGTTGCTTCACAAGTTTGATATTAACATCAGCTTCCAGTAATGCTGTACATACTTCTTTTAACATAGCATTTAAAACCTTTGGAGTATAAAAGAAAAATTGTTTTACAATATACAGATTAATTAGGCCAGTATAAGGTCAAAATAAGAATGCAAAAGCCTATTTATGATATAAACATGACGTTCACAAATTCAATGAATGTAGTCTGATCATTAAATCGACTGTCACAAAAAAAGTGTGCATTTGTTCCTATGTAAATACAATTTAAATCTGAAAGGGAAGGGTTCTCAATTGTAACAACTGCACACTATATAACACTAACACAAAACACTTCCCACTGCATTATGGCCAACAGCTCATATGGCAGCAAGACTTCCTGAACTCCCCTCTAGGTACTCCTTAGAGAGTATACCAAAAAAAAAATCTCAGATCAAAACACCCTTTCAGTAAGTAACAGTATTCCTTAGCTAAAGATGGAAACCCTGCTACCTGCATTTTCAGAAACTGGATTGCTGCTCTGATTGTATGCCTTTTAGGCAAGCAGGTGCCTCAGCTAGAAACCCTGTTAATTCTGACTTTTCAAAGTAACACCTGCATAAATGGCCTCATTTTCACATCTTGAGCTCTAGCAGGATAAAAGTTTTCATTGCTTAAAATATTTAATTGAGTTGTATTTGATTCAATTAAAGATTTTGACTCCCAGCAGAAGATACATTAAAACATTTTCTTTGTGGTAAGTCCTAACCCTACAGCTCTCAATGATCCTAATTTTAGTTACTTTAAGCCACCCATCTTTCCACCTGAAAAGAGTTTCTAGCAATCAAGGTACTCAGAGACACTTTGAAACCATCACATTAGTTAGTTTTCCATCTCGCATTGAACTCCTATGACAGAACACATCAAGTTCTAATTTCAAACTCTTAGAGAAAATACAGACCATACTAAGCTGAACAAACTTCCAGAACCCCACACTGGCTTGAATATAAAGGCAGCAAATACAACACATTCCACACATTTCAGAAAGCAAAGCTTACATTTGTTCTTCCAATTTCAGCTTCTAGCAGCCTAGTACACACCTCCATAGTCTCCCTGTGCACATGCATAAATCAGAGCAGGCACCTACCTTCCCATCCAAATTCAGGCACACATTGCCTCCACAGAACACTAATCTCCCTAAGCACAGTCACCAGGCTAAAGGACCTTTTGACCATGGGACCCAGACTATGTCTGAGGTGATGACCCATGTATAAATCTAGTTTTAAGTTTGGCAGTACTGTTAGCAGGTTAACACCTCTATTACAAATTTTACTTGAAGGAAAAAAAAAAGTCTAGGGAGCCCACTTAAAGCTTCTCATCAGCCTTTGTCTTTTTCTCAGAAGTCTTCCAGTGTTAATGCCATCACATTTGTACACTACATACCTCTTCATTGATAATCGTGGCATTGCTCAGTGAGCGCAATGCTGAAGTTATTTTTCTTCCAAGATCTGCCAGAACCATTTTCGCGGCTTCAAGTACAACTCAGAAGGATCTGGAAGAAAGACTTAAAAATAAAATTTCAAACTAGTTGAAGCTATGCCTTCACAAATTAATTAGTCTAGTAACTTTTGGGTAAGAATCCTGCTTTGCATTCCAGAAAGTGCACAAGTTTTACTTTTTAAAGTTATTTTTAGTAAATATTGCCCTTAAGTTAATTTTAGGCAATCCTGACGGCCTACTTAAAGGGATAACATACTTCAATTAGGAAGGATTTCACCATGGAGAATACATGTGCATTGAATTCACCATGAAAAACAACACAAAACAGTACAGATAGACTTCCAGAAAGAATCTCAACTTCTTTTTATCCTCTTATCAGGAATATGCTACATGACAGAATAAAATCAAGCAGAATAGCCTAGAAACTCTAAATCCTGCAAGGACAGTACGACCAGAAGCAAAATATTTTGCTAGCAAAATTCACCATTATTTATCAGTTGCATTTTATCTATCTTTCACTAAATCAAACTGAGCTTCCCATTTCAGTAACCCTACAAACATACTTGCACTTTAATAAGCAAAATTCATAGTGTAGATTTGAATGGCTGTATTGGAAAAACAGACTTTCTTGTTCCTTAGAAACAAAAATCTCATATATAAGCCTAAAGCATACCATAACTTACACTTAGGAAACTATAAAATGTTAATTTCTGAAGGGTACACATTCTAGTCAACATGCTAAACCACTCCACCTCCTATATTAGGGGGCAAAATATTCAGGAGAATACATGGTAGAATCTGCAATCTAAAATTCTGAGTAAGAGGAAATCAAAACTTGTCTGAAGAGCAAGAATTTGCGACTCCACAGCTACTGCTGAAATGGGGCACTTCAAATACTTCTTGTTTATCTTCAACTTTCAGTGTTGCTTTCTTGTACTCAGCTAAAACTACTTCCTTGCTGATAGCCCAAGTCAGAATCTCACATTTGAGCTCCTCCTTTCAGAAATGAAAGCCAAATTCTCAATAATGGGAGCCTCTGTAATCAAAACAGATGAGAGTTTAAAAGATTTTTGGGGCTTCCCTCTGGCTCAAATGAGAAAAAACAGAAGAAAGGTTGGTCCATTTATTGAAATGAAGAATGCACCACTAGCTACATTCTAATTTTATACAGCTCACTGTATACACACATTGAGATTTATCAGCTGCACAAATCCCAAAAAGCATGGTTTAAAATGTGTTTATAAACAATAAAAGATACATTCAAAAAGAGCTAAAACAAGGCAATCTCCAGATTGCTTTGTCTAATTCAGTTACTATTGTTACCAACTTGGTAGATTAAACCAGCAACAAAACCCCAAAAACAACTGCCAGTCTAACCCACCGTCCCCTGATACTGAGGTCACAATGCAGAACAAAGTTTCCAAGAGCTTCAGAAGATAGAATAAATAAATCCCATGTAAGTACAGGAGTTGGGTATGGCAAATGACAGCAATAAATATATTTACACATTTTAGATTCTATGTACAAGCAACGATATCCATTACAGTGCCATCTCAATATTAATTAAAAAAATAGTTTCTGTTTCCTAAGGAACTCTGCCAGTAGAATATTTGCAAGCCAGTACACTAATAGAAATTGATGTCCATCTTCTTAAATTGCTGGGACTTCTACATGTTATCTGAAGTGGTAAAACTTCAAGATTTCCTTACATGGCATACATTATTGCAGAGTAATTCTAAAAAAGCATTATCATCAACAGGCTCTACCTACGCAGGTCATTTTCTGTGATAATCACAATGTGCAAGAAAAAACAAAACCCCAAACCTTTAAAAATGGCACTTCAACTCAGTAAGCTTTGAGCTGCTAAAATGGCAACCAATGACAAAACTATAATACTTGGATATATCAGCTAAGAAATTTGCTAGGATGACTAAAACACAGAAGTCATACTCGACATTTAAAATTAGTTTCAAGACTTCTATAGATCTCCAAACACAAAAAGTTAATTATACCCTAATAAGCAAATGTTTCCTCTGCAGAATTCCAAAAGCTTCTTCAACAGCCTTACAATAGGAATAATTCAAATCCTTTGCTAAGAAGATGAGTTTAAGTATTTTCATATAAACTGCTCTCACTAGCACATTAAGAAACCATAAGCCATCAGAATTTCTAAGGGCTGCCAAGTACAGAAATTAACAGAACTTGTGACACAGTCTACCCAAGGCAAGAGCCACAGTCCAAACAAAAAGACATGCAAGATGTTTTAGCAGGTAGCCAGCTTGGGCTGGCAGATAGCCAGAAGGGCATTAGCAGTAACTGCACTGCAGACTTCGCATGTGCTGAGCAGCCATAGTTCTGGAGAGTTTAGCTTGAATGCAGCATCCCACAAACACACTGAGCAAGGCTAAACCCAGCTGGGCCCTCAGGACACAATCAGGCTGCCTCGAGCAGGCCTCGGGCTGCACAGGACCACCAGCTCTGCACAGTCTGAGTCCCCTCCACACTGAGCTCCCGGGTCATCGTGCTGCTGCAGCCCCAAGAGCTCCGTGCTTCAGCCATAAACGGGCTTCCCAGGGATAAAGGGGCAGCAGAAATACTACGTGTCTTACTGTGGCATAGGAAATCAGCAGTGAAGCAACTCTGAAGAGCTAGACTGCCCACCCATCCAGCATAAACCTCCAACCAAATTCGTCTAGCTAAACTAGCAATACTCTAATGTACAGGATTTTGAAAAAAACATAGGCTTAACGAGTAACAGCAGTTTGAACAGCTGCTTTAAAAGATAACAGCAATTTTAAAAGATACAAGCAAAAGTAACACTTAAAAACTGTACAATAACCTTGTACTACATGTGCACATACATGGATTAAGACCAACTGTAACAGAAAAGCGGCTGTTTCACAGGTGGGAATGCCTTGAACTACTGCAGCTACGCTCAACCTCAACTTAAGAGTTTCCACCTTCTAAAATTACCCGGCTGACGACGGGAAGGCGCCCCCAAGGCAGCAGCAGGGAACGGTTGCCTCGCTTATGGCCCAATGCCCTCGTTTCCACGGGAAAAATTATGAAAGCAGAGCCTAGTATACGTGCCCGGCCGCTGCCGTTCCCCCGGGCACCCAGGGCTGGCTACGGACAGCGGGCTAGGCGAGTCCCGTCCCGGTGCTGTGGACAGCGGCAGCTGGGTGCGGAAGGCCCAGAACTGCTCGGAGCCCCGGCGGACTGAGGACCCTGCCCAGCCTGCCGCAGGACAGACCGCCGCCTATCCCCGGGGTCGGCAGGCACCGGTGCCTCCTCCCTCCCCGCCGGGACTGGGCCAGGGGCCCCTCCGCGTCACGAGAAACCGCCGCGCGTGTCGGTCACGGAGCAGCTACGGCGGCAGCACGAGCACTCACCGAGAGTGCGGCGCGGGGCCCGCGGGCAGAGCCGCGTCCAGCCCGGCCCGCCGGGGCGAGGCCGCCCAGCGAGACGCCACTGGAAGCGCGAGGAGTTGCGGCCGCCGCCGACCAGTGAAACGTCAGCACTGGCCGTCGTCCCACAGGCACCCGTTGGCTTCCGTTTCCGGGCCTCTCGCGGGCCCTCTGCTTCCTTAAGGTGGCATCGTGTAAACGTCCCGCTCACACCGGGCGCGGCATAGGGGAGAATCGCCGCGCACCGCCTTAAGGTCGGGCGGAAGGCGGTGCCGTGGGCGGGACAGGGGGCGGAGCGCCTCCCCAGAGTTCGCCCCGTCAGCGGGGGGCGGGACCAGGCGTGGTGCCAAGCGGCAGCGCGACCACGCTCCGGGAGGGGGCGCCGAAGAGCGGGACCGAGCATGCGTGACGGGCCCCTTCCGCCCGGTGTCGCCCTCCCGCATGCGCACTTGCGGGAAGCGCGTGGGTGGGCACGGGGAGGGCGGGGCTTCTCCCGCCGCGCGCACGTGCGTGAGGCGGGGCGCGTGGCGCCCCCCCGCGGCGGCGGCGCGATGGAACTGGAGGCAGCGCGGCGCTCGGTGCTGGCGGCCGTGAGGGGCACGCGCGCCGCCGACCTGCCTCGCCTNCTGCGGCGCTCGGGGCGGCTGGAGCAGAGCGCGGCCGGTGCCGCCCGCCCTGCCCGGCTCCGACCGGGAGTGGCCGTGCTGCAGCTGCCTCGGGCCCGGGCTGCGCTGGCCTGTCCGGGGGCACGCGTGCCGCCACACGGGCGCCATGTGAGGGCCCGGCGGTGGCGCGGAGCAGGACGGGCTGCGGGGTGACCCTCAAACCCCGCGGCGGCACAGGTCGTACGGAGCCTCCCTGCTCCTGCCGCGCCGAGACCGCTTTGGGTGTTAGACTTGCCTTGTTCAGCTTCACACGTGTTCACAGCAGCCTTTCAGAAGTTTGGAAATAGCGGTTTATGCTAATTTACAAACGCTGCTTTCCGCACTTGATGTCACCTTAAGCTATCATAGCTTTCTGTTTACTTCCTTGTTTATGCCTAAATGTAGTTCCATCTGTGTACTGCAGTCTGCATTTTGTGGCAGATGAAGAAAGGAAATACGGGTCAGTGCAGGAGGTGTAAATTTGCAGCTGAACCTAAAGGATGACATGGAAAACCTCAACATAGGCAGTGCATTAAAGCTATAGTCACATAGTGCCATATTGAATAAAGTCTAAATGCTGCTTAGTTTCAGGGTATATGTGCATTTTTCCATTGCAGATAGGAATCTGGAAGACTCCTCCAATCTTGTGATCTATTATCAAACATCCAGTACGTGTGTGTCCTGTTTATTAATGATTATCTCCCGGGATGGTAAACCTATCCCGATGATCATGTGTTAGGAGAAATTTGTCATACAATAGAATACTTCCCCAAGTCATGTCCTGCTTTGCTTCGGTTATGCTTCTTGTTTGGATCTTTGTTCCAGCATGTCTACTTTAGGGTGAAAACAACTTCCTAAGTCAGCACATGGGGACCATGGCACAAAGGCCAGCTCTGACATGAAGTTGTCCAGCTGTCTAGTTACTTGGAACTGCAAACTCACTGTTGCCCTGTGGCTTGCGGTTCCCACAGTCACTTAGATGGAGAGGCAGAACAGATCCTTCTCAGGTGGAACAGGCCCTCTGCTGGATTTATGGGAAGAGAACCAGTTGGGAACAGCTTTTAGTGTCCGTGACAGGCATGCAGCCCTCCCACTCAAAGAGGTTCTTAGGAGAGACATTGCCAAGTGTTCCAGAGTATCTGAGAGTCAGCCTTCATGACTAGAGCAGAGACGGGCCTCCCTAGAACTTGAAGGCTGAATTTTGATGGAAGTAGTTAGTGTTAATTGCAGTTAAACATTCTTATTTTCTGTGTGTATATGTACACTTGTGTATGTGCATGTGTGTATCTACACATGCATATACCTGCATGTGTGTACAGACGTAATGGTAGAGCGATCTGCTGTAAGCAGTACTGCATCCTTCCATTTTTGAGGTCTTGTCTGGACACGTAGCTTCCTAAACAGTGCTTCAGTTACTGTAAATAACCTGGTTAGACATGGTTTTCTTCTATCCCATATGTTCTAATATATAAAAATCTCATTGAATGTCACATGCAATCATTCATATTGCTTATTCCCTTAACATAAACCATCACAGCTCCTATGCACTGTATTAGTTTGTGTGGTGTGCATATATGGCTTTCTCAGCTTCCTGACTCCTTTACAAATACTGTAAAGAACATGGGAGCTTACTAGTGAAACTTGAAAATGCTGAACTTGTTTCAGTTAGGAAACTAATACTGTTTTCTCTGTTTCAGTTCTATGATCATGTTTTACTTCTGCCATAGGAATTTTTAGCCATTGTCATAGTTTATGTAGACTCCAAAATCCTTTGTCAGTGAATACATTTTAATATTTTTTTAATGTTACAGCTTCCAAAAGTTGCCATAGATGGTTTCTGTGAAAGATAATATGCTATGTTAGATTATGATCTCTCAAATATTTTTCTGAATTTTAATGATCTGTTTTTTTGCCTAGGTCTTTCAGTGAAAGGATACATATATTCTTGCCTCATATTTGTTCTTCATAATTAGGATACAACCTAAAGAGTAGATTAGGTTCCAAATCTTATACTACTTTGTGTGTGGTACATCTGAGCAATCTGTGTCCTTCTATTTTTATACTGTTCACATCAATAATGATTGCTGCTATGTGCATCATCTTTAAACGTAATTAGCTTTACTGTTGCCATTCAGTGGCTTTTCAGCTCATATGCTGTCCGTCAGAGAACAGTGGATGAGTGGACAGGGCAATCAGGATCAAGCAGCTGAAGTAATGAATATAATTTCATCTCTGTAGTCTTCTTGTCAGGCCATCTTCAGAATCTTTTTTGATTACAGGCTTGTGCTCTGATAATATTTTATGCTAATTTTCTCTTTCAAAAAAATGCTCATTGTTAATATCCTGGCTGGATGCTATTAATTAGTATTCTGAGAAAGCAAGTAGTACTTTAGACATCTGCATCCTTGGCATTTGCTTACACTTTGTGATTATATTTTGTGAAGTGCTGATGCCATATAGAACTATAGGCAACCATATTTGTTCCAAGGTGTGTCGTTTAGAATGTGTGACTTAGGCTAATCTTACTTCCCTGATTGCCACATTTGTGGAGAAATTTATAGCCTATAGAATTTGGTTTCAGGCTGGTGCTTGTAGAAGTTACCAGTGGAAAAATATTAATGTTTACCCAATTCTTGTGCTCTCTCAAGGTGCTGCAGTCTCCCTCTCCAACATACATATGTGTTTTCATGTAGATACATGGTAAAAGAGTGGAAATTAGAAAGCTTTATGGCCATGTGTAAAATCTTTTCATTGCTAAACAATTAAGATATGTTTCACTGCCTCTTTGGGTCATTAACTTGTTCCTGTTTTTCTAATCTCCTTTGTCTCAATGGCCATGTCCTGCTTTATTTCTAGCTTTCACCCTGATGAGTACACGACTACAGTACAAGATCAGTATCTCTCCCTTGCTGATTTTATTTTTTTGCAGCATTGGACAGTAAGTGAGCAGAGGCATTTGTCCTGCAGATCACATTCCTTTAGCCTTTCTGCATTTTCCTCAGAGATGCAAATATTTCATGTGATGTCCCAAGCACAGCACTCTTGATGATGCTTCTCTTTGTACTGTTTCTCTGAGCTGCATCTATAGCTGCATACTGGCAGTAACTTTTAGTGTGGCTTTTTCCCCCCCTCATAATTGTTGCATTTGAATAATTATACTGCCCATTTTAATACCTAGATAGTCCTGTGATAACTTATAGTGGTTGGACTGAGCATAGTGAGGAGCTGGTAGAGGTTTCTGCTGCTGTACCCTGAATACAGCCAGAGAATGTGATATTCTCTGCAGAGAGAAGACTGTTTAATGGGAGATGTAAAAAGTTACCACATCTCTGTGCCACACAGAAATAAAAGCCTTCTCTTTGGCAATACAGATGTAGGAAGGAAACAAACCTCTGATGCACAAAAGAAAAAAAAAAGTGGTAGGGATGGGTAGGTAATATTCTGAATGAAAACTAGGATAGGATAAATGATAAAATGGTATCCCCACAGACAAACTGTTTTTTTGTGGTGTCAGTTCCCTGCAGTCTCCTCCTGCATCCCATTCCTGTTTCTATCAATATGTTGAGCTTATAGTTTTACCTCCAGCTGGAGAGAACTGGGCATAATTCCAGCGTTAGCTGTAGTCAGACTTTTTCATTTTCACACCTCTCTCTGAATTAAAGTGTACATGCATCCTTAGAGTGAAGTCCTGCATAAAGTGGTTGACCTTTAGGATTAGTGTTGTTGCAAAGACAGCCTAATTTATTATTGTAACTTAGTTGGTGTTTTCTGACTCACACAATGAATGCATGAAATGTTATTGAGAAACTTCATGGAAGATACAAATTGATTCATAGTAAAGCGAGTTATCTTACCTAAAGTAAAGCCTTACATATTTTCAACTGAAAGAATATTGAACATGTTCTCACTCCAATGATTTCTGACTAGCCTTCCTTAGTAATTATGGGAATGTAAGTGAATGAAAGATTCTATTTATTTTTTCTTTGTATGAATGTGGGGGTTTTGTATTGAGAATTTTAGAAATTCCGAATCTTTATGTGTGATGGAAGAAGACCTTACTGTTTTAAAGCAGCTGCTTAGCAACACTGCTTGGCTGTTTCACAATCAGCCAGCTCTTCCCACACACTGCAGTGAAATGTTCGTCATTTCACGGTGACTTGCATTCCAGCTTTTCTTCTGAGTTAGTCTTAGATCATAAAGAAAATTAAATAATAAGAGTTGGAAAAAAGAACAGGAACTTTTGGTGTCTTAACTTTTTTATAATAGGATGATTAATGCTTTAATATCCTTTTGCAATAACCATGTTCCAGAAGTTCCGGCTAAGAAAACCTGGGTGAAGCCCAAGAGCTAATTCAGACCACTTGGGGAAAGCCCCCCTGACGATCCCCTTCATTTGGGTCCCAGCATTTGATGTGTAGCTGGGGCATATTCCCACTTGAACCTCCACTGCCCAGACTTCTGAAATTTTCAGTAGCAGAAAAGGTTGCGTTTGGTAAGAGTGAATGCTGGAGGAGGTAACCAGTGAATTGATCAAGCTATCTGTTTACATGAACAGAAACACAGGAATCAGGGGAAGTAAATACAGGAATCTGAATCTTGAGTTTGACATTGAAGTCACCAAACCGCTCTACTTACTGGCAACTACTGAATGCTTTTGCTGTACTTAGCACTTAAATGCAGATTACAAAGCATATCTCTCAGTCAATGTCAGTGAAGCACAGATAAGGTTATAAGACCTAAGGTGACAAGACCCTTTATGCGTCTTGTGTTCTGTCATGGGGTCTAAGATGGAAATGTTTTTCCATCAGGGCTAAAACTTACTGTTGTGATACTAACTTCTAAATTTTTTTCAGTTCATGTAACAGTGTAATAAAACACTCCTGCAAACCTTTTCCAATCTATGCATTTCCTGAGAGACTTTTAAATATGAAGCTAAAATTTCAACGTAATATATTGTCTTAATTGCTGATTGTTCCTACAGTACTCAAAAATATTAAATATCTAGAGTATTACTCAAAATAATAATTGAATAATAATCATTGCAAATCTTCTAATTTAAGGATAAACAACATATAATGAAGTACAAATTCATTTTTTGTGGATTTATTTGTACTGGGAGCAAACCAGCTTTTTAAGTGGTTGGTGTACAATTTAGTCTTCTGACTTGAAAGTTGAGGGCAGTCAGTGCTGTAAATTCAGGCTTTTAACAGGCAGTGAGGGAGGAGTATCAGATAAAATCAGCCTAACTGATTATGGAGCATGTGCTGCTTTAGTACAGTGTTCTGCATACAGAGAAGAAACTTCTCATCATACTCCTAGGAGTAGACCAAGTGTGTCCAGCATTTTCTATCATGTACTTTATTATCTAGTAATTAGCATGTTTTCTGACCTGCTAGGTAAAGTTGTCAGATGATAATTTTCACAAGATAAGTAAAGGAAACAGGATAAGAAAAAACTTGGTTCTTTAAATGTTTCCTTTCAGTCAGTGCAGATGTAACTAAAGTAGAATGAGTATCTTTAAAAAGGATGAAAATGTGAGTTTCTGCAATGGAGCAAGTATAGTGTGTGTCTTTGTGTTTGTGTGTATGTGAAAAAGAAATTTAGTACAAGGCTTCATATCCAAATTTGTAGAAGTGATTTATTCAAGTAAAATATCCTTCAGAAGTGAAAAAAATATATTGCATTTTCACATTAACTGGAATGGATTTATTTGTTAAAATTATACCATACCAAAAATCTTTTCCACTATTCTGTTTGATAAATAAAACTGGGATGTTACCTATAATTGGATGAATCATTAACTTTGGGAATTTGCATTAATTTCCTTTGTTGTGACAAGTGACACCAGTGTGAGAGAAGTCTCAAGAATACCAAATACTTCTTAGTTGTTAGTCATTGAAACGTAATAGTGGTGGGGAAAACTAGGGATTTTAAAACAGGTATGAGACTTACCTTGTTTAAAATTTAACTTCAAAGCTTCTTTCAATTAACCAGTGTAAAACACTTAAACTAATAAAATGAGCTCTGGTTATATTTCTGTTGGAAAAAGCCAATTGCTTTCTACCAATTACTATGTATGCTTTGGGATAGAAATAGCATTTAGAGTTCCTGAGGTGCTTGATATACTGAGGTCACATATTGCTTCTCAAATTGTTTAGTCAAAAAGGGCAATACTAAAGTTTTAGGGATGTAGTGCTTCCTCCTTGACTTAGTTGTCCAGTATTATTAAAACCTGCTGAATTACAGTATTAACCTTGTATTAAATAACATGGCTGTTAATATTTGCTCTTCTCTTCTGTGAGTTGGAGTATGTATCTAGAAGACCATAAGGTGCTTGCTATTATGGTTGCCTTTGCTAAATCCTCTTCTTTCCTCTTCTTCAGTGACATGTAATCTTCTGTTGTCATTTGGAAATTGTACATTGCTTGTTTTCAATCCTGTATTTTGCAGTGCCAGGGTGTTCAGATTTTGGTGTAGTGATGCTCTATCTGGTGTGAGGCTTTGTGATGTTTCCTTAGCTTGTATAGAAAGGCTGACTAGTACCAGGGTGATAATGAGGCTTTTTGCAAATTAAATTTTATAAATGCATGTTGAGTAAATCCAGTGGAACCGGTTTTTGAAGTAAAATACAAGCACTGTGCACTCAGGCTTCCTCCATAAACAAATGATTGTGATTCATCTTGCTGTGTTTCATGAACTGTATGTTTCTTTCCTGGTTAGTTTTCTGTTCAATGAACACAGATTGGCTTGCACACTCTCCATTTTGTGTTGTATACATTTCATGTATATAACAGGTACTAGAATGGTACATAAAGTAGTTTTCTATTTTTGTTTCTTCTTTGAAGATCCCTTTTAAGGCATACGGAGATTCTCAAGAGTGAACAATTTGTTAAACACGAGGGTGGAGTTGATAAAACTTACCAGCAGAGATGCATATTTTCATATTTGGCACTGGTGTTTCCTACTTGATGGCAATCTACAAATATTTACACACTGCAAAAGTAAATGAGTTATTGTGGTATCTGTTGCTGTTTCTTGCTTTGACAGGAAGGACTCGACTCTGTGTCAGAGTTCAGTCACAGACTATACACACAGGTGTGGAGTGTTGCACACACACAACTTCTGCTGCAGCTACCATTTTGGCATCTCGGATCAAGTCTGTTCAGACCTCCTTCTCCTTTTTCGTTCCTGCTTATTGTGCTTTAGACTATTAACTGATAGTTAGAAAGGAGCATTTCCATTTATCATTTATTTTTCAGTGTCAATGTTCCAACAGTTTTTCCGTTGAGCTGCATATGTCTTGTCCTTAGGACTTGTTTTGTACAGAACATACAAGAACTTGTGTGTGTCAGACTTTGTTTTGCAAGAAGAGATCAGAGGGCCCTATACAAGATGGTCAGTATTGCGACTGAACTCAGGGCAGGGAAGGGATATTTTGGATTAGAGGAAGATGGATGTGCTATCTGAGTCCCACTGAAGGTGTGTGTTTCTATTCTGTGGAGCTGGAACACTGAACAGTCTGGAGAGCTATCTGTCACTAACGTTGGCCAGGAAAGGTCACCCAGGCCACGAGGGAGCAGATCCTATTGACGCACTAGATCTGGGAGGAAGAGAGCTGAAGTTCTGTATTTGCAGTGTGATATGGCTGGCCTGGTGGTCCAGCAACACTTCCTGCATTTCATTAAATGCTATATATTAATTTGATACTCTTAACAGGCACTCTAACAGCTGGATGAGCTCTCTTGCATAGTAATAGTATTGTTTTAAAGCAAATGCCAGATGTAGAGGCTTATTGCCCACAGGCACTGATCTGCTCAGCTGCTAATATCAGCTTTCTACTGTCTTGTTCTGTCTGTAGCACGATTTTTCCCCTTGCTCTCTCAGATGTTATCCGCCTCAGCAAACTGGCGCCTTGGTACTCTGAGGGCATGTTGTGGTGCTGATGGTCTCCGTTAAGCTACAGTTAGATTTGCCCTCCTTCCCTTCCCATAATATTTGGGTTTACTTCTTGCTGTGTCACATCCATAGAAATCTTCCCTGAGCTGATTGGAAAAATCAGTCTGCTTCTGGGATGTTCGTAACAAATCCACAAATTGTTGGATGGGCTGTGAGTTTTACACGATGGGTGCTTATTAGAGGTTTCAAATTAAAATTCTGACAAGCTGGAGCTGCTGCATTGCACCTGTTGTGTTGGTGTTGCTTCTATTGCAGCTGCTGCCTGTATCTCTCCTGTGTTCTTTGCTGCAAAGTGTGCATCTCTTTAGGAGTTGAGGTTCTGGAGAACCTAACTGTGAGCACTTTGGAGCAGTGAATTGCCTTCCTAAAGTATAGCAACTACCAGTAGTAATGGCCCATCAAGGCCTTAGAACATTACTGCTGTACGTTTAATAAATTATAAACCAAATATATCTTAAGGGAATATAGATAATTTAAAGTTTCTGCTGCCTACTACTGGGGATTCAGAATTATCTGCTTGGGTCCATTTTCGGATGTGTCGAAAGAACCATTTACGTTTGCACTCTTAAGAAGAGAGCATTTTGCACCAATGAATGATGGTTTCTTTAATTATATTGTTCTCATTACAGTGCTTAAGCAAAAACCATTTCAGAAGCATTTCATAGTTTAGAGGTTTGCAGGTTTCTGATTCCTATACTAGCCTTAAATTTTTCACTCTTTCTTGCATTTCCTGTAGTCCACAAGAAAGATTAAAATATATTAGCACAGAGAAACTCATAGTGTATTTTGTAGATTTATTTTGAACCTGTTTGCCATCAAGTTTTTCTGTACTAATGTTCCCACCTGGAACAGCAATGCTAACAAACACTGCCTTTTTTTAAAAACACCTGTAAAAGCTGTCAGATTTTCTTTTTGTGAGTGATGCACTTACATGTAAAAAACACAGTGGCTGCCCAACATGTTGGCAATCTAATAAATAAAACAAGAAGCAAACCAGAAGGGGTGAGGAAGGGAGGGCATTCATGTCTGTTTTTAGATGAGACTTAATAGATGGGTTTTGGTATATTTTTTCAGGATTAGATTAGTGGTTGCTTTTTGTTTGTGTTGGTTGTCTTTTACAGATATGTACCTTTGAATTGAGATATGCCTTTGTTTAGAGCCAGTTCAACATCCTCGAAGCAGTGAGATGTCCAGACAAAAAGGAATTTCATCTAGTCCTTCTTTTGAGGAAAACATAACAAGAAAAGAGCAGAGTACAGGCATACAGCAGATCTGGTGCTGAATGCCAGTTAGGAACATCATACTCTTAACATGAAATTGAGGGGTATAAGCAGGATGTTGGCTGCAAGATGTGAAAAGTCTGGTAAGAGGAAGTAAACCTTTAGCTGGAGTGTCTGTCTGGTTCTCAGTACTGCAGGTCAGAAAGGATGAGAGAGTCCAGGAGATGCAAATAGAAGTGTTGAGAATCATCACACTCTAGAGGAAAAAAATCAGAAAATGTCTGGACAGGCAAATCTTGTTTTTTCTTGGAAAGAAGACTGATGTGACACATGATAAGTTTTCAGGGAAGTAAATAGTTACTATAAAATGGAGAGGAACAAAGTTTTCATTTCCATTGTGAGTGGGGCAGAAAATACTAAGTAGTGGCAGAGGAGATCTAAACCAGTAATTAAGAAGGGTATTCCTTTCTAATATTAAGGGTAGTCAAGCACTGGAAGAGATAGCTAATGATGGTTGTAGAGACTTCAGCATTAACAATCATTTTTAAAAGAGCAGTTTGGAGAAGTAATGATGCTTACTATTGATTGAGCCTGGGAAGAAGAAAGGGTTAGTGTCTTCACGTGGTTTCCTTCTCAATCTTTTTTCTAAATGTCTTTAAAAAACTATGCTAAAGTAATGCAGGATTATCCTAGAAAAATAGCAAAAATTTACAGCGTGGCTTTGCAAAAGTGTGTTGGTTTACATCCATTCCAATCTTCCCTCTCCTTTGAAATATTTCGATAGTTTAGGTAATGTAAAATATATTCTGAGTTGAACTGTTGAACTGTGCACTATCCCTGATTTTTTGTAAGTTTATTAGAAAGATCATACATATAAAAAGAAACTTGTATTAAAAAAAAAAAAAAGCCTGTATTCAGGCAACTATTGAGTTTTGTAATTTCTCCAACAGTTCAAAAACATCTTTGATGTTTTTTATATCTTAAGCTGAAACAATATCACTTTGGTGGCAGCCCAGACCATCATATGTGAGTTATATATTTATAAATATGAAAATAATTTGGGATTTCAGAAAAGCAGTGCATTTATTTTATGTGGCAAAGTTATTATAATCCATATCTGTCATTGGCTGGAAAAGCTAACAAAGGCTGAAAAATGCGTATGAATAAAAAACCTTATCCATCTGGTGGTGTTTATGTCTTGCAACTGTGTTGTACTGGTCATCACTTAGTCCACATGATCTGCATATGATTGTTCAGGGGTTTTTGTTTGTTTTGGTTTATAGATGACTTTGATGAGCTTGTGGTGAGTAATGACGATGTTGTGCTCAGAAATATCGCTGAAGATTTGCGGAATCGTTTACCCATCGAGGCAATGTTTACTTCAGAACATCAAGCTATTCAGAAAGTAAGCTAATATGGTCTGCTTTTGCTGAACGATATCATTTATTCTGATACAATTTTTAGCAGTAGTTCATAATAGAGAATGAACATGGAGTAAAGTATAGGAAATCTCAGTTTGGCTGTTAGGTCTGTTGCTCTATGTTTGCATGACTCCAGGAAAGTTGCTTCATAATTTTTAATACTTTGATCATAAGTTATTTGGGATAGCTTTCATTCTGTTTGGTATGGCACCTGTCACAATGATTCTTTAATGCTAGCTCAATAACAGACTCTAACAGCCCCCTTAAAGACAACAGTAACACAGGGCCCGTGTTTTGCTGTTGCCATAATGTGGGCAGCCCAGAGATGATATCCAGCTCTTTCCAGATTCTGATGGCTCAGAAAGAGGTGGGCTGAGTCCTGTGGGAGGAGAGTGCACCTTTTCTACTTGAGCTGTCAGGATACAAGAAAAGTTAATGCATTTCCCAGAAAAGTGGTATGGGAAAAGTGGATTGGCCACATGCAGCAAGCCTGGAAAAGGAAGGAAAGATGAGTAGGAGGATGAAGATCGTGCCCCTTGAAATGATGAGAAGGCAAGCATCCCAACTGGTACACTTTTGATTGAAAGTGACACCCCCGTTAATCAGGGGTGCTTCTAGATAGAGGCATAAGGCATGATGATGAAAATAGTCAGTTGATGCTGAGCAGCAGAATTGACCTTTCTGCTAAATTTGAGTTACATTCTCCTCATTAAAAGAAGAGAAGAAGCTTCCTTTACCCTGTATGTTCTCTATAGCCAAGCAAGCACTAAAGAGACAAAATTCACATCGGGCCCCCTACTCAGGTATTAAAACCAGCTTGCTTTCATTTGTCAACTACCATTTACTGGTTATTTCAATGGAATTTGATGACCCAGTTTACATGCAGGATTTCTGTTAATTTTTTTTTGTAATTGTTGCATAGGGAAAAACATGGATCTTGGAGATTTTGAGAAAGGTGGGATGGTGGGACAGTTATCATGTGACAGTGTAAGTGAAGTTAAGAGACTTGGTTATGCCTTTCTAAGGTTTTGTTCCTCTTCTCAGATACACCAGCATCCACTGCCCATGATTCATGTTGATGCATTCCTTTATGATGATGATGTTGTTGATTCATTGTGTGAGGAGGGGAAAATGAGTAGGAACTACTGCACAGAGTGTGGCTCATACAAAACTGCATCTTTAGGTAAGTGTTCTTTCAGGAGCAAGAGAAACAAATTAAGTTTGACTAAACTGGTTTGTGCAGTGACTCAGCTGGACAAGACAACATCCAGCTGATGGAGGATTTTGTCCAGACTGGTGCAATACACAGGCCAGAATTATTTCCCATAACCATGGAAGGAGCCTCCTACCTGTGTAAGTTGAATTAATTTGCAGTATGTGAGTGACAATTGTTGCCCACAAAAACTGGGCAGATAAGAGGCAGGCTGTGTACTACTGGAGAGGAAGATGCAAGAGGAAGACAATACTGTAGAGTCCATGCAGTAGCCTTGGTCCCCTCTCACATGATGAAAAACAATAGAAAGCACCATCTGTCTTAAAGCTTGTATGTGGCGTGGTACAGATCAATGCTGCTGCCAGTATAGCACAACCATCGAAGGAATGGTTTGTATGGAGAACATTCCATTCATTAAAACTTTGGAGTTGAAATTAAAACTATTAATATGTCTGCCCATAAAAAGTTTTGCACAGATTGTGGTGAGCCTTTGTACTGCGTTTCCTTTTTCACTTAAACAGTTCCAAGTTACTTTGTTTTGTATTCTTTAACATACAGTACTGTGCAGAAAAAGGTAATTCAGTTTCATGAAGGATTTCAAAATTTGCCATGTAAGGCAGGGAATCTCCAGACTTGGGACAGGCTGCTTGGTTGATTACCTCTAATTTGCAAACCCTGGTGTCCAGGGTGCCCAGCACTAGTGCAGGCAAGAAACCACACAAGTTTTCAGTGAAGATAATTCTTCAGGTTACTATTTCAATGGTTAATTACACAGTAGTTAGTACTGCCCACCCAACACCTTTGTTCTGTTCTTATTTCCCAGAGTTTATTTCGCATTCCTTTTCCCTCATGGAACTGAAGTTTCTTTATCAACATGTACTGCCTGACCTGACAGGAAAGGTAGTGGTTGACGTTGGCTCCAGGCTTGGTGCAGTGCTATTTGCGGTAACTTCCAGCACAGGAATTCATATTTTATTACTGTGACAAACATTTTCCCTCTTTTCTTATTGCCTACTCTCATTACTCAATCTTGGATGGGTCATTCTGAGAGGCGCCTCTGATCTAACTCTCTGAATAGTGTAAGGTGCTGTTTACTAGCAATTTCAGTTCTTCCTCTGTTCCTTGCAAGAGGGAATACAAATTATCTTGCTTATGGAGAGGAAAAGTCTGTTGTCCAACAGAGTAGCATATTGCTGCTCATCACACATGCTGCTCCTTTGCTCGTTCCTACTGTCTCTTTCATAAGTAAGTTTGTCCTCTTATGTCTTGACCATGCCTATATATAGATTATTTATGTTAAATTCTTTTATGGAGCTGATAAACTGTTAAAATATACAAAGGAAGGCTTTGATATGAATTTGTCTCCAAAACATATTGTCCTGCTCTGCATTTTAAAATGCACATAAAATCCTTCATCGAGAAACTCAAGTGCAATTTTGATTGCTTTTGGCATGGCTGGTACAACATATGGCCAACAGCAATGCGAAACACACATTACTACTTTCTTAAAAAAGTCAATGTGTGTTTAGGACTCAATCTTGCAAACACTTGAGCATGTGATTTTACTCATTTGAATAGTCTAATTTTGGGATCACTCAAATGAGGAAAGTTACTCCCATTTGTAAATATTTGCAGCGTTGGGTCCTAAAATGGTAACACTTTTGCTAGGCTGAATTTGTTTTGAAGTATTTAAATGTTTGTATTATTACAGTGGAAGATACTCTCAAAGCACTCTTTCAAAAGAGAATTCTGCTTTGTAACATGGTCTTGCCTTGGAGGAGGAATGACTTCACCTTGACAGGTTGCTTTTCTACTCTCTGAGTTAAATGGTTTCTGAAGACCTTAATAAAGAAGTTGTAATACATGTGAATCTCGGATATTCTTATCTTCACCTTTTCTTTGTCTTTGCCATTGTTGGCAAAGTGTAATTATTGTGCTCAATGGAGACAGTGGCACTTAAAGCAGTGTCTTTGTTAGGGCACTCTATGCTCAGGTATTTGTACTTTTTTCTCTAACATTTCCAACAACTTCTCAAAACCTTAGTCCACAACTGAACTATTTTTCGGGCTTAATATTAAGTCATAATTTAGCTTTTTTTTGCATATGTACCTGTGTGAAGCATCTGAAAATGTCAGTAATACAGTAACTTAGAGGTGCTGACAAAGACTTGGTTTTGAAATATCCCAATGTATTATTGGTGCATAGTCCTCCATGTTCACTCATGTTTTTGTTCTTTTCTCTTGATATTTTCTGCTTCAATTCTCCCAAGAAACAAAAACTATATGTAGAGCCTTTTCTCTTCACACTATTTTCATAACTTGTTTTGTATGCCTTTTTTGTTTCTTAGACTATTTTCCATCTGTTTTGCAGTTGAAGTGAACTTGGAGCTTTCCTTCTCTTCTTGTTACTTTGATGTGTCATTTTGGATCTCTTACTAAAATTTGTGAGGCTTAAGTGGGAATTGCCAAATCAGGAGCTTAGCTCTGAAAAATATTTCACATCCACTGAAAGACATTTCTCACTATTTTAATTTTTTTTTTTAATCGTAACTCGTTTTTTATTCTCTTCTCTTTTAATGAAAATTTTGAACTTGTTTTAAAGGCATCACAGTTACTAAATTTCCTTTTCCTAATGTAGGGTTATCTTTATAGCTCAGCTTCCCAGCTGTATGGAGTAGAAATGAATGCAGACTTTTGCCAGTTGCAAGAAATGATGATTACAAAGTACGAGTTCATTGACAGAATAAAGGTAACTAAATATATGTTTTAGTTTCTGAATTTTTAGCACTGTGTTCAAGATATCTGGTTTAAGTGAGTGGCTGGTAGATCAGCAATCTGAGAAGTTTCTGCCTTTGCTTGTTTTGATCCTAAACAAAGGCTTTGCATTAGGAAAAAAGGTCTTATAGCAGAGAGGAAGAGGGAAATTATCAAAATATGAATCACTTACCCTTTTTCCTGACTGGACTTACCCATTGGCTCACACAAAACAGATACATCTTAGCTGATTCTCCCAATGAAATCAATGAAATCATTGCCACTCACATCTGTGAAACTGAGTGTATAAAGAATTTATGTCACAAACATGAAAAAATGTCTGTGATTCACTTGTTAGCAGAAAAATGTTTGTAGGATTTGCAAATTTGTATCTAAGGAGATCTAAAGGACTTAGAATTATCCGTATTTCCTTTATAGAATGTCAGTGTAAAATGTCAGAAACAAAATGGGTTTCAAACAAAGTGCCATCATTATCGGAATCATTTCTCTAGTTTCATTATGGGAATAGTTACTAATATTTTAAAGAGGAAAAAAATTTCCTTTCTGGACCATATCCATTCTTTTGTTACTGTCAAAAGTTGGTAAGTAGAATATGCTGAGTAGAATACTGGCTTTAATCCTGTGTTGTATGCATTTGCTCTTGAATGAAGTCACACAAACTGCTGAGTAAAGTAATTTCTTGGATATTAAGGTAACCCAATTTTAAACTAGAAAGAAATAATAAACATAAAATATTTAATACAGAGTAAGCAGTGTCATTGGGTTGCTCAATTTGCAGTTGCTGACAGTTTATCCATAACCTTTGGACTTTGCGTATGTTTTGTGTTCATAACACTTTACTGTGATTAAACTGAAAGAACAGTTAGGAACTCTGTCAAGTTAATTCAGTGGAGCTGGAGATCTATAAGCATGCTTTTCAGCCCTGTATATTTTTTATTATAAGCTTTTATGTATTTTCTTCACACTTTGTAATTGTGCTGAAGTATTCATTCTGGAGCATAAAGATAAGATAATAGGTTTTCAAAGCAGTGCCCGAGGACTTAGCTATTTGAGTCTCATTAAATGCTAATTTAGTCATGTGACTCCTGTTATCACACTGCTTTGAACATTTCAATCTTAGATTTTTATTTCACCCCCAAATGAATCCTGTCTAGAGGTACATATTAGCTTGAAAAATTGTGAGAATCCACATGCTGGTCATAATTCATGACACAAGTTTGAAAAACTTTTTAGAGAATCTTCTTAAATAGAGATTGTTTTTTTCAAGATATTCTGAATTTTTATTAGAATGTGTTCCTAAAGGATAGCAAAGTGAAATGGTATCTTTAGTGGCTAAATCTCTGAGTGAACCTTGTGTTTCTTTGGTAAACACTTGGTTTGTTAAAGTACATAGAAGGTTGCCCAGCATCTTTTGCCATTTGAGGAAACACTTAGATACTGGGGGGAAAGTAAACAGTTCAACAGATCTTAGGAAACTTGAGACTTTAATTCAGAAATTGCCTGTAATCATGAAAGATTTGGTGTGAATTCCATTGGATGACAAGGCAGTTTTAAAATCAGTTGCTGCCTCCTCTGTTGTACTGGTATACAGCCAAGCAGATCAGAGGACTGGTTCAGCTGAAACCAAACCCAGCAATATTGGAGTTTTGACTAGAGCAGTAGCTGCGTTGGCTCATTGTGCAGCCACACGTGCTTATGTGGTCCCAAATTCCCCAAGAGGAATGAGAATGTGTTTGGGGAGAATGAGGTGCTTAGATCACTTTGGTCACCTACTCTGTAAATGCAGTAATTTTAGGTCAAGTCTTAAATATCATTCAAGTCAAGAAAACATCAACATACATTCAAAGTTTTCCAGTAGTTTAAACATCTTTCTAAATTGTGGTTTAAAATATTAGGACTGCCATAAGTATCCTATCCTGTACATGGGGTTGTTCTTCCTCAGGTGTACGATCCTGCATTTGCCTTGGCTGAATTTCAGAATGTTCCTCTCTGCCCATCCCTCCATGGTATCTGCCACTCCTCCCAGCTTCCTGTCATCAGTGAACTTGCTGAGGAGGCTGCTCCCCTTCATCCAGGTCATTCATGGATAAATTAAACAATACTGGACCCAGTATTGTGTTGAGCCTCAGAGGACAGCAGTAGTGACACAGGCCTCCAACTGGACCCTGTGCCACTGTGAATGATCCTCTGGGATCTGCCATTCAGTCAATTCTCAATCCTCACTGTCCACGCATGCAGCCCTCACACCCTGAGTTTGCCTGTGAGGATGTTGTGAGAAACAGTGTCAGAAGCCCTGCTGAAGTCAAAATAGACAAAATCTACTGATCTCCCCTCATCCATCCAGGTAGTTGGTTCATCACAGCAGTCAATCAGATTGGTTAAGCATGACTTAACTTTAGTGAATCCATGCTGACTACTACTTATCCCTTCAAAAGATATTCTAATTTATGTCTTTCTTCATATTTGGGATACAGAATAATAGAATATCCTGAGTTGAAAAGGACCCATGTGGATCATTGAGTCAGATGGATAGATTTCTCTGTCTTTAAGAGGAAATCAAGCACATCAGGGTGTTAATGAGCATCCATATTCTCCTGTCTCACTTGTTTTGAAAAATGATATGCTGTGCTAATATCACATAGGTGAATGTAGGTGAAATCAAAACAGCTCCTCCTGTGCTGACTGGAGAGGCAGTTGTTTAGTAGGATCCTCCAGTGCTACTGAGCATCCTGCCTTTCCAGCATTCCCAGTTCCAATATGCATTGTGAGAATTCAGCTGTCAAATCTGGTTCTGTAGTGTCTTTTCTGGCTATAATCCTTCCTATGATCAGTAACTCACTGACCCTGTGAGATGCCTTTTAATATCCTCAAAATAGCTTCAACTAGCTTAACTTCTTTCCTGAAATCACTGGACATTTGTGATAAAATATAGAAAAGTGAAATGTAACAGCCATAACATACATCATCTCCTCTTTTATGGCACGCAATTCTAAACCAAAATTCAGTTGTAATTTATTTTACTTAGCATAATGGATGGAGTATTTTAATTAGAAGAGTTAAATCTTTTTTTTTTTATTTTATTTTTTGAAAGGTTATTATGGTTGCATATGATAGTTTCATCTACTCTGAAGCCAGTGAAATACCTGTTTTTGTGACTGGTTCAAAAGGGTGGTAGCAGGTGCTGCATTAGGCTGATAGGCTTCATGACTTCTCAAAGGCTGTATTCATCTTTTAATTTATGCCTTGGGAAATTTTTCTCCTTCAGGTGGTTCATGCAGACATCTGTACTCAGCCCTCACTTCTGCAGAAGGCTGATGTTGTTGTAATGAATAATGTCTTTGAATATTTTCTTGACAGACAGAAACAGGCCAGGTAAGTTCTGCGTCCAAACAAGTTACTTATTTCTTTGTCAATATGTGTGTAACCTTGTGAATTATGGAAAACCTTAAGGTTGTGCTTTTTGAAGATACATGCATAATTTATGTAAGGAAATTGTTTCATACTACCTACTTCTAATAGTTATACTTAACTGCTAAGGTGTTCTGTCAGTTGTTTATTGTTAAACCCACTAAACACTGCTGCTTTGTTTACCCAAACCTGGGCTTGAATCCTTGCACTGATATGTTAAAATAGTATCTTGCTGCTAAAGAATCTGATATTACTGTATCAGCATAAGGCTTAATCATCAGAGGTAAGATGGGTCACTGACTTGTAGATGTCAGAGCTTTAATATATACAGACTACAAAGCATAGTTATGAATGATATTTCTAATAGATATTCGTAAGGATGTGGTATCAAACAAACATTTGGCTAAGGTTCTCTTTCAGGTACAAAACACCCACAGATGAACTTTTGCTAATCCAGCAGCTTGTGTTTAAAATGTAAATAACTTGATCGTCCAAAGTTTAGAATGGGCAGTCAGAAAGAAGGAGTACCTATGGGTCTACTTGGTCTCAGCCAAGTCTGAAATTCGGTAGCAGCTTCAGTTGAGGCTTGCCCTGCTGCCCTGGGTACCAGGTGATAATGCCAACCAGAGAGGCACAGAGTAGATGGGTGAAGGATAGTGGGTGTTTCAAAATGCCAGGAGATATGTTTCCAGGCACATGACTGAGAATTCATTTGATTCTGTCATAACTTGGGGATAGTGATTTAGTGTTGCATTAGTAGCATGAAGACAAATGACATTTAAAGAATGCTGGAAATTAAATTCATTTTAGTCTGAATTGCCATGCTGTGAGAAATGATCTTACTTGCAAAATCGAAAAAAAGGAATGCTGGGGGCTATGTTTAAATACTCTGATTACTAATGTCTTAAGAAAAGTACTTTGTCACGACTGTACACGAAGTATGTGTTTAAAGAGCAGCTTGTTGGGAAGCTTAATAAAGGACTGTACTTCAGGACTGGATTTTCTTCAAACCCAAAAATTAAAACTGTATCAAATGTCAACGTTTAATCCTTGTTCAAAGTGAAAGTCTTGACTACCAAATGATATGTATGTATGTATGAGAATTATAAAGTTACAAAATCTAACATTGTAAGATTATGTATTTCCTGTGTTTTTAATACAAAGCTTGGTTTTATTCCTGCAAATGTATTTGCTTAGATATTAATAATGACTGATAAACATGTATTGCAAGTCTTTAAGCTTAGTCTACCTCTAGCCAATAAACTGCAAGCGTTAGATTCATAGTATATAAAATATGGGTGTTTTTTCCCCAAAAAAACCTGGTCACCTACCTTTAAATATGTTTCAGAGCTTGGGAATTTATTTCTTGTAATGTAAGGAAAAGAGGATCCTTATTAGTGACAGTTCCAAGTCTTGAGGAATCACTTTCAAAGCTCCAGGTAAGTTCCCTCAGCCTGTTTTAGCTGACAGATTTCGCTATTTTCTGTCAAAGTGGCATTTCTGTAGTTGAAGTTAGCTGCTTCCCAGTATTGCTGTAAGGAAGCATATATAATTTTGTGCAGAGATTAAAAGGCGGAAGACTCTGGATTCTGTTTTGAGGTTGACCACCAGCACATTTTCCTGTACTTTGATTGTCCTCATGTGAAAAGGAAAATCCCAGCCTGTACCAGTAGGCTGCATAAATCATTGTATTAACATGTATATTAATATGGCAGTATGAGCTTTTGGAAGTACAAATTAGTGAGAGATATGGTCTCCCAAGTAGCCAAGTGACTACCATCAGGTATCTTGAATCAGTTACATAGCTTTAAATTGCAGTTGGAAGCAAACACAATGACAGTGCATCTTTTAAAGATTTTGAATGCTTTGTGCTGAGTAGGAACCGCTGCCGATGAGCCACACTCTGCTCTCTGTCTCTTCTGGCATCGGTCATCAGTAGATCATGTGTGTGACACCTAGTCAAATTACATGGCCTAGATTTAGTTAGGAAACAAAACACTGATCAGACATGACAAGGTTATGTATGAAGTGACTTGCTCACAACAGTAGTTAGTTTTAGAGAAACTGAATCACTTGTTGCCTGTATGCTGATGGGTGAAGTAGATTCTCAGCCCCAAGAGTAGCAGTGGTGTAATTTGAACTTCTTTTGGAGCAGGCTGTGGTCACAGAGCAGCTAAGAAGCCCTTTGTAGCCTTACAATACTGCCTGGGTGTAAAACAAGAAAACACCTGTGATTCTTCTACGATACTGTTAGCTGCTCCCTCAGCACATCTGTCAGAATGTCACCCTCTGATTTTGTCACCCTCTGGATGCTTGAGGGCTATACAAATGAATAAAGAAAGAAGGTTGTCATATGCTAACAAAATATCTAGACTATTGACTGAGATAATTTTTAAAATTACCTTTATTATCTCCTATTTGAGTTAAAATGACTTTTCCAGAAATGTATTTATTGTTGCCAGATAATTTGGGATGACTAATCTCTCATATTATGTCTTGCCTTCTTAACGTTGAAACTACTTAACCTTGAAACTGCTGCTGTTGCTTGACATGGTGTTGATTTAAGGATCTGCTTTCATTCTTTCAGACAGATGTACAGTTCACTCAATGGGTCGAAGAGGTGCAGCTAAACTATGATGTGTATATGGAAAAGGATGTTGACAGAGAAGCACTCGAACAGATACATTTATACAAGATTCTCTAGGAAAAATTTACTAGTATCCTTATGATATATATATTGGGCCTAAAATGAATTTGGATTGATTTGTGTGAATAAATCAGGTCAAAATTCATATTGTGGTTAATTTGAGTAATATATGTGGTTTTAAATGAAAAAGGGTCTTTTGAAACAGATTTTCTTATGGAGGCATTTTGTCTTAACAGGGTATTTTAACTTTTAACTAGGAGATACCCTCATGGTTTTATTTTTTGCAGAAATGTTAAAAAGAGCATCTACATTAGCATAGTAATGCTAAAAGAACTTTTGGTCTGTAGCATTGTGCACTGCCAATGATTGCTAAATATATCAAACCTAAGAATAGTGAATTTTATTAATGTGAGTTATAAGAATGCATTTAGTGTAATGTTACATGTAAGCTGTAGTGCTATAAACCATTTATTATTATCAGTAATAATATTTATTACAGTATTATCTTTGGTGTTCCTCCTATGGAATTTGTAGGTTTTCTTTCCAGGGTCTGCTTGATAACCAGATTATCTACTGGCATATGTTATGAGAGAGGCAAGTTCATCCATTTAGTTAGTTGTCCTTAAGGTAGGTATTAATATAAAATACTGAAGGACACCGAGGAACCATGGAGAATTAATACAGTAAGTCCAGGATGATGGAACTCTTTTCCTGCACTTCTGGTGTGGATGGTAGGAAGTATAATAAGGGGTTAAGAAGCTGAAATTCTGAACAGGTGTCACGGCTTAGCAGAGGCTTGGTGGTGGCGTAAAACAGTGGAAATTCATAACAGAGCCTCCTCAGAGAGAAAAGATCCACATACGCCCACCACATTTATATTTAGATTTTACGTTCTAAGGATGTAAAACTTTTAGTCAGCTGAAGAATGTTTCGAGTTTTAGCAAACATTCACATATCCAAGTGCAAAAATACTAAGAGTTTTGGATTAAGCGTGTTGTGAATTTAGAAGCATTGTTAAAAAGTTTGCTGCACAAGTTATGTCTAGTGTAAATGGGAAAACATTAAATTGGATTTCAGTCTGCAGGTCAGTGACTTTGATAATACGTGCTATAAGCAAAAAGGATCCATGGCCCTTAGGCACTCACCAAGACAGTAAATAAATGGGACTGTAGAAAAAGGGATAGTGAGTTTTAAGAAGTCTTATTTTCATGGCCTGTTCAGAGTGGAAGAGGATGTTTTAACTTGAATAATACTGAACTGCTGCTCAAATACTGTGTTGAATCTATTCTTCATACATTTAAAAACGAAAAAAGATGGAAAGCTTTTTGTAAAACATTTATTTTATTGGTTACTTAGTTGTCAGTAAGACAAGTACCCCTAGAAAAAAGCCTAGGAGAGCTAAGCAACAGGGTGGAAGGGTAATGCAAGGCTAATAGATCTAATAAGGAGAGAATAAAAATGAAGAAAAGAAATGCATGCACAGTTCAGAATGAGGAAATGAGCACTGTAGTAATCAGTACAGTGGAAGCTATGACTGAATTGGAGTGTAGAAATAGGCTGCTATAAAAGGAAAACTGAATGGGTCATAAAAAGCTACTTCATAACCCTACTGCCATGTGAGAAGAAAACACCATGTTGGAATGTTTTTTACTTTTTCCAGAGGTCCTGCAAGATCTCCTGAATCAATTGTCAGGGCTCATGATACTGGGTATGATCTGTGCCCTGCACCTTGTTTTGGTAATATGGGAACTACAACTTTCATTGCAGTTGTTTCCCCTCTTCATGCTGAGTCTTCAAATACTTTTCTTGGGTGTTGATCTCAGATTAAAAAAAATTCAATAGACTGGAGCAGATCACCAGCATATTTAATAACATCTGTATCCTCTGACTCTGAAAATAGCATGCATGCATCTGGCGCTCATATGCAACAGAGGGTGCAAAAGGGAAGCTCCCCCTGTCTTTTTTAAGACATCAGGAGAAACTCAAAAGGTGAGTTCAAGCTGCTGAAATGTGTGTTTTCCTCTCCCATCCTTGATGGGTCCTTGGTTGAAACCCTCACATTGACATGTCCACTGAGAAGAGGTGATGGTAATTCAGCTTGGCTTCATTAAACTGATATTAAGAGATAAACTCCTCTGTCCTTTTAGAAGCCTCTTCCTAACTTGACTTCATAGGGCCAGAGATCATAGGGCCATTCTTAAGGATGGTATGAGCTGAAGAGCTAGAAACTAGTGTATGAAAGAAGCTAGTAAGTGTCTCTTTTCCAGCTGGCCCTTTCCAGTCCCGTTACACATTCCCACACACAAGGGAAGCAAAGGTAAAGTGTGATATGGTTTGCAAAACCTCGTGTGAAAGGGGGCAAATCAGTCCTCCCTGTGCATGCTCAGAAGACTTCATATGTCAGCTGAAATCCTCCCAAGAGTGTGTGTATTGCCTCAACTCAGGTTTTGCTTGTTCAGCTTGAGGAAGCTGCCAGAGTATATTCAGCATGTTGAGTCCTTGTTCTCAGTTTTGCTACTGCTGAATTGCATGGTATTTGGCCAGTGATTGAACTTTTCTATTCTTTGGTGTCTACAGTGAAAATGAGAACAACAAATCCAAAATCAGAACAAGGTTGTGAATTAATTGAATATCAACTGCTTTGAGATTGTCATATAAAAAATGTTAATGTCAGAGCTCTTCTTTGTAAAGTGACCTAATTTAATAGGCCTGAAAGACAAAGATAATACCAGTACCTCTGTGAGATACTTTCTGGCTCTTTCCTTCACTTGACAGCATTGAAAAGGAAGCACAGATTATAGTACAGTGTTGAAAATGCATAAATAATTGTTTCCTAGTGCTCTCAGTTTTTACACTGCCCTTGCTATTAGATGGCCCCTGGTGTTGGGAGGAAGGGAGAGGGGAGAATCTGCACCCAGATTTTTGGGCCTGCAGGCAGAGCAGCCCTGTGACAGCTGCTGGAGATGTCACGATGGCTGCCACAAGCTACCAGCCAGAGCTGCTTGCTGCCCCGCACAGCTCTGGGACTGCACAGCTGGTGTGTGCTGTGACCGCCTGAAACACAGCGCTGTATGGCCTGACAGGGGTCCTAACCCCAGCTATAGCAGTAGTGCACTGTGGTCATGAACAGCCTGTAAATCACAAAATTTCACTTTTGTAGGCTGAATTAGAAAAAAATTATTGAGGGAAATGCACATCTGCAGTGCTTATAGTCACCAGGAGTTCCTGTCACACATGGAAAGCAGCTCTGCTATTCCCCAGTAGCATAACTTCCTATGCAGTACCCTGGTTTCTGGAGAAAGAGATATCTGAAATTTGAACCCATCAAGAACTAGTAGTAGTAGTAAAAGAAGAAAAAAAAAATATTCTGGATCCACTGTAGTAGCTCAAAAAAAGATCAAGATATAAGAATGATAGATTTACTTTCCAGATAGGAAATGTGGCAAATATCTTTACTTGAGACTTTGTTTTCAAAAAATCACCAAATGCCTAGTAAGAACAGCTTGGCTCTCAAAGGTGTGTCATTTTCCATGTGCTTTTTTTCCACAGTAAATAATACTAGAAGGGTCTAATGATCCATGCTTGGGAAAACCTGACAGTGGAACAAGCTTGGAAAAAAACAAATCCAGCTCCTTCATTCTTTGCCATCTGTATCCTCCCCTCTTTCATAGTTTTCTCCTGTCTCTTGTCTCTTCTCAGCTGTCTTTTCTCTCCCTGCTGCCAGTGCCAGGACCAGCCTGTTGTGCAGCAGGAGCTGTGCCTGAGTGTGGCTGCAGCCTGCACGTTTTCTCTGTTACTGGAAGACAATAATAGAAAATGTGACTGGTTACTTTAGCTGAGCAACTTCTAGGGTTTGCTACAGGCTAGAATAATGACAGAAACATTTTTAAGTAGCTGCTTTGTACTCTCCAGGAATTTCTGGTGGAGACTCCAGTGAAAAGAGCAGACCCTGCTCCATCTCATCTCTGAGGCCTCACAACAGCCTCAGGTTCCAGCTGCCCCTTGCCCACCCTTGATAAAGCAGGAGTTGACATGCACAATGCCTGCACTCTTTGCCAGCATTTTTAACAAATGGCCTCTCATAGACTCTGGGGCTGTCACAAGCCCTCTGCAGTAGAGGGGGTTGTATTTGTAGAAATAAGGGGGAGAATAAGGCAGTGCTGCTTTTCCAACAAATGCGTGTTAAATGCTCCTGGAAATGTCTATATTTCCACTCATTCATTATTTGAGAACAGATTAATATGGCACAGTTTTTGGGGAAGGAAGAGAGATGGAACATCATGCTTAAGAGCATGTATTTTGTAAATTCCTGTGCAGAAACTCATTGCAGCTTGTATCTCTTAAAAATTGACATGTTTGTGTCACCCTAGGGGTGAGTCTTTTCCAACAGGAACAAGCTAGCAGTATGCTGGAAGGCTTAGAACTGATCACCTCCAGAGTCCCTTGTAGCTTGTAATGTAGGAGTTTTCTACATGAACACATGCTGGAGTCATTCCCCATCCAATAAAGAGATATTAAAACCCCAAACCCAGCAGTTCACTATTAATTTTAAGTCTTTTGTACTAAGCATTTGCTTTCCCCCTTTTTTTTCTGCTGCATGACCTGTGTGATATCCCAGCTCCTCCTGCAGTTGTGGTACTACTTTGCCTAGAGACCCTGTCTTGGGGATTTTTTCATTCATGCTTCTCCAGAGACTGCTCTCCTTCCATTTGGTGGACAGAAGGAGAGGAAAACAGTTTTCGTTCTTCATCACAGGGTGCATCAGATGTCCAGGTTCTCCTGATCTGTCCCCCTTTCTGTGAAAATGGCCGTGAGGGCTTACTTTCCATCACCTGGCTCAAGCCCCACCAAACACCTATGGGGCAGGTGGGGGAGAGGGGAGGTTCAGCATCTTTGCTCAGCTGTGCTTCTCCAGGGAAGCAGAGAAGGCAGCCAGCCAAAACTGTCAGCCTGAGCTGGGAATAGCAAGGTTGGGCAAAGTTGGCAAGAGATTTTATGCCAAAATTTGAAGTACAATAATTTACCAGAGTTTCTAGCAGACCCAACAGAAATCAGGCCCTAATTATATGCAGTATTGTGTGAACATAGTATTGTGTATGTGTGTGTATATATCCACCAACATAATGAGATTCTGCTTATCCTTGAGAGTCAGCTACGTACACAGACAAAGGGAGAAGAAAGGAAATAATATTTCCTATCTTCCAGATGGGGCATTGAATTTTGTGTGATTATTGTGATTGTGTAAATGAGGTAGTTGCATGCACATGGCCTGCTGTAGGATTGCTGTCTGCACTTTTTGTGGTCAGTATTTTTAGGGACTTAAAACTGGGAGCATGAAAATACATAGCTGTTAAAATAAATAATCTCCATTTTTAAAATGATATTAAGAAGATAAACAGTACACAATTTACTGGGGGGGAGTAAGGGAGGGGAACAGAACATCACTGTTCTGCTTCCTGACAAAACAATTTAAGACACTAGGATACAAGCACCAAGCTGACACACAGATAAACATTTTAAGGGCACTGGTGTAATGAAGAATTTGGGTGGAGCTGCCTGCTTCCAACTGCTTGAACAAAGAAACGAACAAAGAAAAAATTACTAATTTTAATTCTAAGCTAAACAGAAAGTTAACAAAACATTAGGCTTAGCATCTTAAAATGAGACTAAGCATGATGTTGCAGAAGTGCTTGCTAACTAGGGTTGGATGCTGAGGAGCTGTATGCTCTACTAGAGATCACAGATGCCTACATGTTTTCTTTCAGTCCTGTGTAAGGTGTGCATGCTGAGGATGTGAGCAAACAAGTACATCAGCTTTGTAATTTTGAAAGCATTTTGAATAGTAAGGACATTTTACTTAGGAGCTGTGGCAATTAGGGAAAATGATTATGACCTAGTAAGCTCAAGTAATCTTGAACTACTATGCTACATATATGCACTAGGGGTTTCACTCTCAGAAGTCTACACAGGAACATCTCAGGCATTTCCACTGATTCTTTCCCACTTCTGTATGTTAGAAAGACTGGACCAGTGACTGGTAGGTCATTGTCAGTTCTCCATTCTTGCCAGAGTAATAACCCAAAAGGTCATCAAAAAAGTCCAAACCAGAGCCAGGCAATGAGGGGGTCACCAAGCATTTTATAGTCAAAATGACCACGTGTGAGTACAACACGTGGTGTTGCAATACTGTGAACCTGTGTTTCTTAATGCACTTACTGAAATTAGTAAGGACCACCACTGTCTATTTAAAATCTCTGCATCATAGACTGACTCTACTTCAGTGTCATCAGGGTTGTTAGCCAAAAATTCTGAAGTGGCAGTAAGATTTGCTGTGGAAGAACCCAAAATATGTACAGCTTTTGGCCCCTTTCGGGAAGGGGCTGATTGTGGAGAACAGTACATGTTGTTGGCCATTTTTTATTTTTTATGACTCATATTTTGGACCTTATTCCTGTTTGCCTTTCAATGCCAAACAGAAATTACTATTTAGGTCAAACTGCTGTTGTGGTACTAATAGAAGCAGACATCAGTTTTGTCAATGGACTTCACAGCTATGCATTTTGCAGAGTAAAATTCCCTCTCTAGGCTACTTCTGACATTTAGCTATGATGGTGTTAATATCAGCTTCTAGTGCTACCTCTGCCATTTTACTTGCACACACTTAGCTGGGGAATATAGCTGGGGAACTACCTTTCAGCTATAGCTTTTTTTCCCATGCAGACTCTGTGTACAGCATCTTCTGCTCCCAGATCCAGCTTTCAGGCCAGTTCATGCTATTGCTGCATGGTCCTGGCTCTTTTCAGTTCTTCTATCCGCTGGTATGATCCTGCCTCTTGGCCTGTCTGTGGCTGCTGCCAGCTTTGCTACATTCTGCTTCTCTTAGAGGGTTGCTTTCTAACTGTGACTCCCCTGGGTCTTGCTTCATGCTTCCTGATGAGTGACAGCTTTGGAGAGGAGTCTCAGCTCATGCCCAGAGGTTTTTAGCCTGTGTTCTGTTCCATGCCTTGACTCAAATGCTGGTGTGTCTGTGCAGTGAAGCTTGCTGCACTGCTGCCCTGCTGCCCTGCTGCCCTGGAACCAGTGCCTCAGGCATGCATGGAAATGGGAGACCTGCTAGCTTAGCCTTCTGACACCAGCAAATGAGGTTGCTGCAAGTCTCTCATCCCTACCCATCAGGTAACAGAGTGAATTGAACTATCTCTGGAGTACGAAGTTGACACAGTTTAAGCATCTTCCCTTTACAAGAGCCAACATGATCCATTAGATGGTCCTGAGCACGGGAATTGTTAGATAAAATTAAAGAGGGATAAATTAAAGAGGGATGGGGCTGGTTTGGCTGTCTGCTGGTGTAACTCCATGTGTGCAAGACTTCACTGAATTTCCTCCAGTTCTCATCATATCTACCTTCAACTCTGAGCATCAAGACTTCTGAAGATGGATCTTTAAACCAGTTTATGCACAGATGCCCAGACCCTGAGCTACAGCCAAAGATATGGGCTGAGAAAGAAAGTACAAAAATGGATTTAAGGTACCTTTGAATTTCTGCATTATCTGTATTACTTTGCTTGTTCTGATTAAATAATACTTTAACTTGCAGAATAGCCAAATATGAGGTGGTTAGCAGTCCCAGGGTCTCTACTACCAGCTAATGTCTAGAAGGCTACAGTATCTCTTAAGGTTACTCTTTTCTTCCTTTTCATCCTCAGATTTTTCTGCAGGTAAGAGGAACCCTAAAATTACTTGGTTTTTGTTCGGGACTTTTGTTCAAAGCCCTCCCTTTCTGAGAGGGCTTTGCTAACAGGAACAGCATGACTGAGCACAGCCTGATAATTAGGTCTGGTTTTACTTACATAGATAACTAGATGGTTTCTGTGAAATTTCCCAATCCCTTTCAAACTGATCCTCTTTTACAATACATGTATGCAACACTGCATTAATTTTTTCTTCTCTTCTTGGTTTTGTCTCTTTTTTTTGTGTTTGGTTTTGTTCAGTGGGGTTTTCTTTCCTGGTCAATTGTTTCACCCAAACTTTGCACACAAAACAGTTGATGCCAGCCTGAAACTCTAGTAACGGAAGTATGTTCTTGCCACTTACTGCTTTGCGTTGATCGTCATGCTCTGAATTAACAGAAGTTAGTCGCAGCACACACATTTAATCATAACTGTGCATATGGTTTAGCTCTCACAGATAATAGAGATGAGTATTTAGTAGCTAGAAAGAGGTATTTCACTGAGACTTTGAAGCACACCATTCAACCAAGAGCTAATGGCCTTTCAGTAATAAGGATTTATTTTATTTTACTGTCTTGTAGCTACAGTGTTGTGGTATCCAGACTTGGGATTATTCCTTCATCCTTCCTGCAAGTGGCTGCAAATGGCATGGAGGGAGTGAAAATAGAGCTGGTCAGAAACTAATTCTGTCCCCTCCCCTGCAGGCCTTAATAGTAATGAAGGACCTTGGCAGAGACGAGAGCAGACAAACATCCTGTATGTGTGGATGACATCCCTGCTCACAGCCTAAATTAACTGAGATATCCAGGCTCCAAAACAAGTATTTCTAGTGCATAGGAATGGACTCACCTTACTGCTGTGATCACAGCATAGGAGAAACAAGGTGCAAACTTCTCAGCATCACCAGAGCAACCTGGTGGCTGTCTGGTGGGAAAAGCAGTCATACACTGCTCGGTGCCCCAGAGAGGAGGTAAAGCCTCCAGACCCAGTAATGATCTGAGCTTAGTGCTAAGCCCTGTTTAGCACGGCACCACAGCTAAGCCATTTCCATCACAGCCCTGAGAAGTCATCTGTGTGTTGCTGCATCCATTAGGATTGCTAAGTCAGTGAGGACTTCTCCCCATAAGTTCCCACTTTGCTTCTGGCATAACCTGGACTGATTTCTCTCCTTGCAGAACCATTCCACCTCTCCCAGTCATGTTTCCTTTACTCTTCCTACAATGTTTTCAGAAATGTACATGAGCTATCCAATTACCTCACCCCTTGGTGAGGGAAGTTGGAATATAGAGGTTAATAGACTGCTATCTCTTTCTGCCCAAACTGGTTCACCTGGATGCTGGTTCCCAACCAGTCTTGCTGTGAGGTGGGAAAGGGGCAAGGCAAGAAGGAAAAGTAGGAGAAATCAGGAGCAGGAGGTCTTGTTCTGAAAGAATTAGGGGAAGATTGCTCCAGGCAAGGAGTCCACATATCTCTCCCTGGGAGCTGGGGTGATGCACAGCTGAAGGACAGTCTTCCCTTTCTCCTCTGTGTGCTTCCCATTCCCAGGACAGTTTTGGGGGAATGGGCATCTAGTGAAGAGGAAGAGGTGTATTAGGGGGAAGAGGGAACAAGGAGCCAGCAGAGGACTGGCAGCACCTAATGAGTATGTAGCATGGGATAAGAGTTAAGACTCCTCCTTCCATGGGGAACAGCCCTCTATAAAGTTCTGGTCTTCCACTGCTATGCTCATTGGCCAGAGAAGATCCTGAGCTGGAAGAGACCCATAAGAACCAATGAGTGCACCTGTTATCTGTGTTTTTTGCAGAAAGGCTTTTCAGACTGACTGTCAAGAAAGCTCTTTCCCATCTCCACTGCTCTCAGACCCTGGTCTTTGAAGGCACGTCCCCTGCAAAGCCAAGGCTCAGCCTAACAATTTTAACCACCCCTACCACTGTTTTTTTCAGAAGCCATATTTATGACAATATATACATTAGATACAGGTTGCTTAATTTGCATAGGTGCCAGACACAGAGATACACAAAATTTGGCAGGTAAGCCCAGACAGAAAGGGTGTGAGTGTTGCAAGAGGGAGGAGACAAGGCCCTTGTTTGTCTTCCTGTGAGGATTGCTGCTGGCAGGGCAAAATGGGTTTAACTGGAACCCAAAAGGTTTCAGATCAAAGCTGTGAAAGGACTTTAAAACACATTCTGCTCTCCTCCTGCACTGCACCAGCAATCTCTTATTCTTTGCTTTAAGCAAAAACTTTGACTGTGGTCAAATTATTATGTGTGTGAAGAAGGTGCCACACGAGGCAGCTGCAGCAGGTTTTGGCAAATCAGCTAAGTGTGAGACATCCTGGTGCAACCTTGTCAGGTTTAATAGTGATGGTTACACATTGTCTGCCTCCCATCTCCCGCACCTCACTGCTGGGGTCCTTGCACTAGCAATGGTCAAAGCAGGGGCTTGCTGCCTCAGCCTGCACAGTCCGCTGTCCAGGCCCTGCAGAGAAATTGCCCTTATCAACATCTGCTCTTGTTTCCCCTGCTGCTGGGACAGACGGCACTGGGAGAGGGCACAGCAGACACAGGGGAGCTAAAGCGTCACAGATTGCTGCTGTTCAGTTCAGCAGAGCCCATCTGTCAGGGCCTTTAAAATGCATCCAGTCCCAAGATGGAGGTTTCCAATACAAATCAAGCGGCTTTAGTTTGATGCTACTTAGTAGGATCTGTTCATAATGAACCAAAAACTTGGATAGGCACCTCTGCCAAATCTAGCCAAGCAGTACAGTGCATTAGCATAACCAACTTGCTGCTCTTCCCTGCAGAGTGGAGCAAGATGAGTAACACACCTCATCCCTTCCTGTTCACAGCCCAGGGTTTTGTCTTAAGCCAATAATAATGGTGGGCTTGTGCAAAAACACTGAGCTGTAAATGAGAATATCCCTCATAAATGCTCAAATCCTGCTCTGCTACCTGACAAAAGAGATTAATATTTTGTGACTATGATACCTCAAGAAGGGGAGATCTGTTAGAGTTTTGCAGACCTGTTGCTCTTGAATGAGAGGACTGATATGGAGTTTAAGATGTCTTAAATTGTACACATTTTAGCTGATTCATCTTGAGTTTTCTAAGTGGAGACATGGCAGAAATTTGCTAAAAAGCTAATTGAAATTTTGCCTGTTGGTAAAAGGCCAGCTATGAGTAATTATAGTCAGGGCACCTGTTGACAAGGGAGGTTACTTAAACCCTCTTTGATTTCATCACTTGTCTTTAGTAAGCAGAAGGCACATCATCGGAAATTCTGTTGAGGATGACAGCAGATTGGGGATGTGGTTATCTGCCTTCACTTACTCCATTCTGAACACTCCCTCTCAGAGGCTGAGTGGGATGGCCAGAAAATAGGGAGGATGTGGTTTCTGAATTCTGAATCATTACAATTTTCCCCCAATACTTTTATCTGTAGTAATTAAAAAATTCCAGCCTGATAATTAGATTGTAGTTGGTCTTAGGCTCTGTGGGCCTTGACACTAGTTTCTTAAATTTCAGGACTAACCAGACCAATCAAATTACATTTTTTAATTAAAAGTTCTCCTAAACTGATACTCAATTAGAGGCCAAGCTGTGCAACAGCTTTTTGGAAGTCATTCTGTTGCTTCCACTTCTGTTTGCATTTCTTCCCAAGGAACTCTTTAGTCCCACACTAGTTCTTTTATAAAATCTTGTAGTAAAGGCAGATGCAGGCTGCACACTAGAAATAGATAATATGAGGGAAAATATTTCAGCAATTTGATCTTTGCTATTTCAACCTGTGTTTGAATAGATGACCTTCAGAGATCCCTTCCAGCCCTATTTTTTCCACTCTTCATAATACTTATGAATTGGTATTCATGGGTACCATGGGAGCATAATGACTGAAAAGAAGTGGATGCCTCTTGCTTGCAGAGATTTCTAACTGGTGAACCAGTTAATTACATGTCTTTAAAAAAAACAAACAAACAAAAAAAAAAAACCAAAAAAAAACCAGCCAAAAAAACAGCCAAACCCAACTAACCAATTAAAAAACACCCCCCAGAACCTTAAATATATACCTCAGAATAGCTGATCTCTATTCCTCTGTTTTAGACAGTAAAGATATGATTAATATTTGTTCTCAGATCAGGTGAGAGCACTTGGAAGGGAAATCTAGTACTTTTATCAGTTTTTACCCAAGTCCTTCCTGGCTAGAGGGTTCAGCTGTTACTTAGGTAATTTCTCTCCCGCATCTGGGTAACAACAAGTGAACAAAACCTCAAATGATTAACAGTGGTTCCTGAAGGACCCCAAGAGGTGGCTTTTAGAGATCTCTCAGCAGACTTCAGTTCTGCCTGGTGACAGGATTACCTTGGTCCCTGATCAGGAAGAAACAATGATGCAGTGCATCCCACAGATATTCTCCATGAGAACTTGTGCTTACAGCCTGCAGTTGTGCTGCGCTAAGTACCAACTCCAGTTGTATGTACAGGATTAGGTATTGGTGTAGTACCTGACCCTCTGTGTAGTTTAACACCAAACTCAGATTCATTTATACGTTCAAGCTTCACTATATTTAATGATCACCTCTTCCAGTCTTTTCTCAAGTTGGCTGACACATACAAACCTGTTACTACTGTGATATGAACCTTTTTCCTGGCTACTGTTCAGCTTCTCTCTGAAATTCATCTTCAGGCTTTGGACCACTCTTACCCTGAAAGCTGAGCAATACTAAAATGCAGCAATCTGACCATCACACTACATTATAAACTGCCTATACCTCATGGAAAAATCTGACTGATGCCTTACTTAGAAATGTTTTGGTTTAGATATGTCATTCTGTTTTGTTTCCTTAATACGTTTCTATGAAAACAGGGTCATGGTTTAGAATTTAATCTTCTCTGTATTCCTGACTTTAGTCATAACCTCTGTCCACATCAGAATTATCTAGGACATCATCTTTACGCCAGACACCAGGTTTGAAAGAGATCTTTTCATCTTTCTCCTTATTTTTTTTCCTGTAAAGATCTGAAACCTAAGCAGAAAAATAATCAAAGTTTTCTCATCCTTTTAAATTATTCTTAGAGTGAATTGATTTTGTGGTATTGATTTTAGGAATACTGTAAGCAGTACAGTATTACATTTCTGCAAGCAGTTATATTTTGTGCAAATATATTAAATAGTAAAAACAACTGAGTGCATGCATTTGTCAAAAACATAATAATACTTTAATACATATAACATGCCCTTACGCACACAGACATAATCATAAAAATTCAGTCAATCAATATAGCTGCTGGTTACATTAGTGCATTTATTTTCCTATTCTATGTTCTCACTAGAAAAGATTATACTGACCTTGCAGTTGTCTTTTTCAGTGTAGAACAGCATATATATTTGAAACTTATTGGGAAAAAACACCCCATGAATTTCCATGCGTAGCTGAAAAGGTGAGTAAGAAAACTGGTGAAAGACGCATTGCAGAAACACACAGAATAAACCAGGCAGCGCTTTATATGTAAAGTTACATACTCACTACAGAAAAGTAGATTTGAATTCAATGTCAGAATGCCATCAGCTGCCCTAGCAGAAATGATGCCTTATCTTCTTTTAATTTTAAGGTGGTTGCATTTAAGCTATTAAAAAAAAGGATACCAAAATAAGCAAACTTTCCCTGGAAATTTGCTGCTTCTTCCTTGCTTCGAAAGGATCCAGGAAACGGAAGATGCATAGATACTTCAAGTCAAAGTCCAGAGCTTGATTAATAGGCTACCTGACCTTTCCCAGGGAGACACAGCAGGGAGGGCTGGAGAGGGCTGGTGCAGGGAAGAAGGGCTATGCAGCTCGTTGGGGCTCTCCTGAGTTTGGGCAAGAACTGCATTTATGCATAGTAATTTCTGAACTGCATATTTCCCATTCTTTTATGAGTTGCCTGCTATTGCTTAAGGGTTCACCTGCCTACTGGTTTTGGGATTCATTGACCTGTAGATCAGTTCAGAAACAGGTAGTTATATGGGTATAAACTATAGTGCTAAAAGCAGTGTTAGCCTAGAATAAATATGTTCGCCCTACAGGACAGGAAGTCACTTTATTTATATTCTTAAGTTAAAACATTACAAAAACATTACAAAAAATTAAATCATTTCTAAGAGCAAACAGATCAGATGAATGAGCTATATTGCAAAAGCTGGTTGGAATACTTTACTGTTTATAGTGCTAATGTTGGTACTTTAGAATAATCTGCATTGTAACTTAAAAATAAATTCATAATTCTTTCAATTTATTTTAGTTGTGATTATTTTGTCTTCAGCTCCCTTGTCAATGTGTGGCTGCAACTGCACCTTGTGAAATGCATTCATCCAAGATGGTTTCTTAGAAATCTTAGCTTCTCATTAATTGCTTTAGCGCAATTGGTATTGTAGGCTGGGACTCATCTGCCATGGTAAGGAGAACAATTTAAGTAATTTCACTTGAAGTCTTGGTTAGTATTTTTTTACCACCATGAAATGATCTAAGAATTAAAGGATAACAGGAAACTACCTCAAATCACATTTTCAAAAGCATTTTCCAAAAGTGACTATGTTAGTAGACTTTATTGTCACCAGAAAGCCTCTGGTAATCTTACAAAGCATCTGCAATGAATAATCTTCCCCTCCCCCATCCTTATTTGTTGCCAGAAACAGCTTATAAATGCTCAGTTGAAGACAGTGCCAGATTTTGCTTTTAGGCACACTTGTAAATAGAAAATATTTCCACTGATTTTGGTAGAATTATTTCAGATTTACGCAGATGCAAGTGAAAGCCAAATTTTCCTGGTCTTCCCTCATGGGTACCACTTGGTGCCCTGATCAGCTCCAAACTGCTGCCTCTGGTGTCAGTGGAAGGCAAGTACTTCAGCTGAATCTGCCCATAATTTGACAAATTATTATAAACATATTTGGACAAATACTTCTTTACAAAACAAACTGGTTAGCAGGCTCCAGGCTTTATTGTCCTGATGCATTTTACAGGAAATAATATCAAGTTAGCTATTATGAAACTACCCCCTCCTCACACACACATAATTGCTTCCAGCTTGCTGATTATTACCCTTTCCTTAACTGATAGAGTGAGAAGAGAAATAAAAATATCTCCATACAGTAGGCCAAATCCTCATCTGGTATAAATCGACATAGCTCCATCAAAGTCAATAAAACCATCTTGATTTACACCAGTCAAGGAGCTGATGCACTATAATTTTTTTACTTGCTTTTAAAAATAAAACCTTATGTGATTGTGTAACCAACATTGCAACAGAAACCAGAATTTTCTTTTGTGAAGTTAAATGTGCCCTCCCTTTGACTTTCAAACATTTTCACTCAGATATTCACTCTTTCTATTGCTTTTTTTTCCTTTGCCTTCTGGCAGAATCCTCCTACCACCCTTGTGTCATGAGTGAGGTACAAACTAGACTGAAAGATAATCACACACAAAATAATAATTTCATGGAGTAATGAGGAAAAAAAAATGCTACCACTGCTCTTTCACCCAAAAGAGGAAAGAGGGCTAATCAAAGTGCAAGATAAAAAAATTATTTCTGACATTCTCTCTGATCACCATTCTCCAATTAACAAACTTATATTAACAGCACCAAGAAATTAGTAATTCTTACTCAGGAATGATAGCACTGTAAACTACTATTATAGATTAAATTTCTTAAATAATGTTTAAAATAATACAATGAGACTTATTACAAGGTTTACTAAAACTGATATGAACTATGTGTTCTCTCTGGACAAACATTTCTAAAGTCTTTTTTTGGTGTTCTCTAGGGGCTGTGAAACACATGGTGATTTTTTTGGGAATACTCTTTGTCTCTTGTACTTCTCAAAAGCAGAGTGAGCTGTTCACAGCAAATCTCTTACATTCATTTCAGGGAGTTCTAAGCATTTCCATGCAGTATGTTGTCAAATAAAGGTCTGGTCTTTCCCAAAACCTGCATTTTTTTGGCTGGTTGTTTTGATTGATGTGTATATTCAGAAATTCATAATAATTTCAATAGCATCTTGAAAAATTGGAATGATTTCCTTGTTAATGCTCATATAGTTTTGTACTGGTTCAGCAAAGACTTTTAAGAAAATGTACATTTATTAATTCTTGGTATTTAGCAGCCCCTAACAGCATGCTGGTAGTTTTATTGAAGTTAATGGTGATATTTGCAGGATTGCAGCCTTTAATTTCCAGTAGCCTTTTTGAACACTGTAAAAAATTAAAGTGTAATAAAAAATGCATTAGCATGAATTTCCAAATGCTTTCATTCAAAATGCAGTCAAGATTAAGCTTGCTTTAAAATACATATTCCGTTGCTTTAAATAACATCTTGAAAATCATCCTATGATGTCTGGAATTCAATTGCGAAGACTGAATTGGAATTCGGTCACACAGTCTAGTCTCTGTTTTAATACTTTTTTTTTATTATTCATAGACCAGTCTGAAACACATTCAGAATTGACTGAAAAAGTTTTTATAGTAAGACTTGAAAATTTGCATATCATATTTGGTGAATATCACTACACTACTTATTTTGATTTGGAAAAGGTTGCTTATCTCCATTACACTGTGAGCCCTTTAGCTTTGGGATCCTGCTTTCTCTGAAGCCATCACTTTAGACTGCAGCCTTTATTTTGTGATGAGGCTTTTCCACCTGGCCAAATGAATGAATGAATGACTGAGATGCTGATGCAGAAAAATTAAATTCAGGTTCCTTTATTATCCCTCTGTTTCCATGGCAAAATATGATTTGAAAACATAATCCCTGCAGAAGACAGTATTTTCCCAAGTACCCTATAAGCAAGTATTTATAGGCAGGCACTCTCCAGATCTGTGCAGAGGAAATTAAAATAAAACAGAAATTGACAAACACTTTCCATTCAGTTGGCATGTAAAGAGTGGCCCTGTCTGTAAAGAAAGGTGGTGGTAGATCTTGCCAGACAATTCTGTCACAGGTAGGGTAGGCCAGCCTTGCATAACATGGGCAAGGAGTACCAAGGCCTGCTGGGAACAAACAAAAGTTTTTCAGAAAGTCAGGTCCTGTCCTTCCTGATACTGATGCAGAAAAACAAGTTGCTACAAAATGAAGACAACAAATCAAAAAGATTTTACTTCGCTAGAAGGTGCAGTCCTTCACAGGGCCACAGGGCTTGCAGACTCTCAGGACCTTTCTGGGGCTGAGGGAGGTTGGTTTTCAAGCTGCAGTTCAATAACCCAGAGCAGTCAAGAGCAGCTCTCTAAAAAGCTGGTCCTGTTTCCTACATAACATTGAGCAACAGTCTGATGCCAATATGGACACTTGCAAGGCTTGAAAAATCACAATTGTTCTTTGAAGAAGTTGTGTCAGCTGATATTGAGAGGGATGATCTGGATGCTGTATGCACAGGCCATTTGCCAGCAGGTTGGAGACCAGAGACCTGGTGAGTGTGGTGCTCCATTTTGGGGAAACTGGCTTTAACTCTGATTGCAGAAAAGTTGTCCAAGTAGCATGCTTCCAATGATATGCTTCAAGCTCAGAACTTGTTTCAGCAGAAAACGCAAACGTAACCAGTTCCAACTCAAGGTTCTTTCTTCTAAGCATAAATCACATATGAAATAAGTGTAGAGGATTTAGGTAACATCTTAGACTGCTTTTATTTTATACACTACAGAAAAACTTTTATTTTATTCTGAAGTGTAGCAACAAAGATGGAAAATGAACATGGCATTGTCATGCCTTAAGCATGCTGAAACTTTGTGGCATCTTTAGACTGGATTCTTGGCTTTGGAGACTAGAGAAACCAGAAAGTATACTGGAAGTGAAGTCAAAACAGTCTGTTACCCAACTTGCTTTTTCCACAAAGTATTGAAATATTAAGAACTCAGGCAAATAACACTTGGATACAACTCTATTTGTGTTGATTTCCATTTGTTTGTCTGAAGCCAAGCTGGGTGAATAATTTTGCATTCTTTATCTTAGCAGTGAATTGTGTGGTTCTGAAATTTGAGTAAGATAAGATCACAAACAAGTAAAAGCATGTGTAGGCTGAAAAATCAATATGTTTCAAAGTAACAGTTGAGAAACAAATTATTCCTGTACTAATAGGCTGAAAACTAGGTTTAGAGATTCTGCTAGGGCTGATAGTATTGCTAACAGTAAAGCAGTAGTAAAAGAAATTTGAGTTGCCTCCGTAGTTAGATGTTAATCATGCCATCACCTAGAAATAAGGTGGTCAGAAAACTGAAAATAGTAACTGTGACATTAAGGATTTTTTAAGCTCAGTTTTTGCACAATAATTAGATCTTGACAACTGTAGTTCTTTTTAATTACTCATGCTGAGGTCTGCTCTTTCTGTTTATCCTGAAATTTTCTAATATTTTACTTCAGTTATTCAGAATAGCTACTCTCTTGCTAAGATGTTCCTGTTTTTCAGTTCAGGACTCAAGGTCAATGTCACCAAAGAGTGGCAGAATTCCTGCTAACTTAATCACATCTATACCATGCCTAACATCAGAAAGCCATTAATAACTAGCTTATACCAACCTAGGTCTATTCTCTGAGTGATGATACATCTTAAAAATAATTTCCTGTAAATGAAATCTAAATTTCTGTACATAATTGTTACTTTCTAGGAGTCACTTTTTGGTAACCTTTACACTTTGCTGAAACAAAACACTCATTGCCCTCGAGAAATACCTGAATAAGCCATACCTAATATACAATTCAAGAATAATCAAAGGCAATAAGAGAAAACTGTAGGCTAGCAGCAATATAAAGGTTCTCTTTGCCACAAAAATCTACCTTTTCCAGCCCCTGCTTCATCTGGAGCATTTAAAATGGTGTAGAATTCAAACACTTGACTTCAAAAATAATCCTCAGGACCTCCAGTCTCTGTGTCTGGTATACAATTCATTAGAACATAACTAAACATCACCTATTTATATTTCTGTCTATATGATGAGGTCTCCTGAATGCTGACTCTGTCTGTAAGTAAGCCATACATGTACTGTAAACATCCATGTATTTATAACACAGAATTCCCCAAATTCTCATCACCTCAGCAGATGACTGACTTTTTACAAAAGCAATAGCAGTCTCATCCTCTTTGATCGTATTTGTTTGGTCAACAGCAATGTTTAGAGAAAAGCTGTGTTGACAGGAAAAAGGACAGGTTGTTGAGTTATGAGGCTGTGGAATGATTGCAGTAGGGAGGACTCAGCAGCAACAAGTAGAACTGTAAATTAAGACAGTGTTAGTTCAGTGCTTTGATGAAGCCAGAGTGACTCAAGTGGCATGTTGAGGCACACCACACAGAGTCTTATCTGCTTAGTTCTACATAAATGTATTAAAATTAAAAAACCCAAACAAACAAGGGAAAAACCACTCGGAAATCAGCAGAACTACATCTTCCTATTGTGGATCATAATAACAGTGCTTAACATGGAGTTTGGACTAGAGGCTTCAACATGTAAGAAACTCCCAGTCCAGATTCTTTGATTTTTTATGAGATGAGGGAGAACTACTGATTAAGGGAGCTGTGTAACAAAATTAAAATCTTCACATGTGATGTTAAATGGCTGAGGAAAGAATAGAAATGAAAGAAGGCTGACCTATTTTTTAACCTATTTAACAATGACTGTAAATAGTTCTATCTACATGCCCCCGAAGTTCCAGACTTTCTTGGAAGTTTTTCAACAGCTGTGAAATCACTTGTTACTTGCCAATTACAGTGCAATTTAGAATAATCAATGACCACAGACATTCTAGAAGAAAAGCTGGCCACTGAGCAGATGTATTTAAAGGGATGGTTATGACTGGATGGTGAGGAGCAAAAGTTGGAAGGGATCAGGGCTGGAGCAAAGATAAGGCTGGAGATAGCAAGTGGGACTGGTGCATACAGAAATGTTTGTGTGAAAGAAGGTGAAAAATCTTGTAGTAGTGTTAGGAGCCTCACACATATAGTGTGAGAAGCCACTGTCATTTCCAAGGGAGCGGAGCTTTCTAATCTGGAGAAGCCAGAATGAAATGTCAAATTTGGCAATTTTTGTTAGAATGTGGCGTGCTCCTGTTTGAGGAAGATTTGTGGTGTTGTGAATTGATTCTGTCACTTACAGATTAGTAATTTCTAACGTCATCTTTCCAGCACGTTGACAACTGCTAACTCCATGACTGGGATCCTTCTGGACCAGTGACTAAGGCTTGTTTAGATTCCAGAACTGGTATCCCAGCCCTTCTGGGTTCCCAGTGGTCCTCCAAGTCCCTCTTGTTTTTCTAATTCAAGTCAGGATGCGCTGTAGCCCTCTCAATGCTTGCAGGGGCAGCAATCCACAGCTGCATACCCTGGGGGAAGAGAAGGCACTCCTGGGGAGAGGCTGTGTAGTAGAGATAGGTGGAGATAGGCTCCTGTGGAAGGGAGAAGGGAGCCAGCACTGGGATGAACAGACTCTTACTCTGCAGGCCTGTTGCCCAAGCCATTCAAAGGTTAGCTGTGTTGTAACAAGCCCATTATCTACCTGATGGTAACACCATTTAGCCTGTGCTATTGATACTTGTGTTGAAGCTTTAGATGTAATCCAGTGAAATCCATCATGAAGTCCATACAATCAAATTGATGGCTAAAAACCCCACCTAAGAGCTGTATTCAAAACAAAAAACACAACATGGCATTAACAAGATCCAAATGGAATTCATACAGTAATACAGACATGGTCTTTATTTTTTCTACAAAGTTTAATGTGGGCCTGGTTTGAAATGTACTACAATATGCATTACTTGTTATGAATAAGGAAACCACTTATGACAGAGTACCCAATGGCATCTGCCATTACAAGTGACTTGAAAGCATTCTTAAATCCTATAAATATCCCAAGGAATTGTGACTTCTTTATTCCCACAAAAACTTTTTATAACATCAGAGCAAGCTAACTTTTGATGTACACTACTGCTGTAAAGCTGGATATGACAGTTCAATGCAAAACTGCTTCTGATTGATAAGGATGCAGTTAAAGTAACATAACAATTGATTTTTCCTCATGATCTAAACTATTCTGGAACTAAAAGTTCTAGGCAACTGTAACAAGTTCAGAGATTTAAAAGAAAAAATAAACCAAAATGAAAACCAAGCTGAAAAGGGTGACATTAACAGAAATGTTATAATATATTATTTCTGAAATTAGGTGGTGAAAGGCAAGGTGAAGTTCACTTTGTACAGATAACATCTATACACCACTTTCTTTGCAAAGTGTCAGAATGGGGAGTCATCTGAATCATGTGGTGCATAACATTTTTCTTTTTCTGAGACAAGGTTCACATAAAGTGATAAGGAGATGAAGCAAATTAGAAAGTGAATGTTGAAACGATGAAAAGAGTAATTTCAAACAAGTACCTGTGTTGCCTTCTAATTTTTTGGTTGTCACGTGTTCATCTCAGTCATTACCTAACCTTCCAAAATAGAATATGGAATAAAATCTTTCTTTGACCCAGGGTTTCATGCACCTGCTGAAAAAGAGGACAGAATGTGATCATTTACCCCAGTAAAGCAGCTTTAAACAGGCTGAAATCAGCATCTTTCTCAGATATCCTTGATCTGCTCCCTTCTCAGTCAGACCTTGAAAGAGACAAGCCTGAGTCTGGAGAACATTGGCCATCAATTCATTTTGCTAAGCGAGCCAAACAAGTTTATGGTGTCTCTAGATAAGGGGTTTTACATGTTACCACTACACTTTAAATTACTATAATCCTATCCCTGCACTGTTCAGGCTGCTTATTGTACTGGCAACCAAACAGGTTCAGTTTGAGGCTGTGAAGTCCTCTTTTTCTCATAACTGGCATCACCTATTTCTTAGATGCACATTGAGTGTTCCTCCCACTAAACATCTGATTGTGGTAAAAGGGAAAATAACATTTTCTTCTTGGCATAAGAAGTTATTATTAGAAAGTTTGAATTAATATGGCTATCAGGAGGATAATAGGGAAGTATGAACTCTATCCCTTAATTATCCCTTAATATCCCTTTTTAAATAAACAGATAGTAAGAAATTTCTTCTTCTCAAACCTTGTGCTTGGTACTCAGGTCCATTCAATGCCCCAAATGACTCTTTCTCTCTTTTCTTTCTTCTTTCTTCTTCCTTCTCACACAGTGTAATACCCAATCAGCCCCAGGATTTGTTCCTAATTATAAAAGGGCAAAGGTTTTACATCACTCTAGGCAACAAGAACACAAAACCAAAATTTCCATCCCCTTGTTCTAGGCAACTGCTAGACAGAGGGTTGGAGGTTTTGTTCTGTTTTGTTTTGGGGCTGGTGGGTTTTTTTGCTCCTAGAGGCACTGTCTTTGCTCTTAATTAATTTGCATCAACCTGGGAAAATCACATGTACTGCCTGGACTACTTCTTGCTCAGGCCTTCAGCAGTGATTCAACCTCTTGCTTTGGAGAGCTGCTACCTCCATAAAGTAATCACTGTACAAAGACACATAGCTTGGAGTAGACTCCAGTTAGCCTGAAAGAAGAGAGTAGGGCAGCCAGATGTATAAATCAAGTAGATGACTATCAACAGATTAAAACTTTTTGATGTTAATTATTAACAGTTTTCAACATTGTAACATATTGACTCCTTTTTATTACTCCAAATTGTCATTACTTCCTCATCAGACAGAAGTTTGAGAGCATGTTTTTATAAAACAACTAACAGGAATTCTAAAATGATACCTTGGATGATTCACTAAAGACCAAGGAAAAGAAAACATGCCCAAACCCTATCCGCTGACAATAAATAGTTTCTCAATGCTTATTCTATCCTATCTCCAAAGAGGAAGAATTTAAAAATTAAATTTAAAAGAAAAATAAAAGAGGTTATGACAAACATTTTGTTTAATTATCTTGGAGTTTGTTTTGTTGTTTAAAGAATTAATAAGCTGTTCCTAGCCCAGGGGGAGAATTCTGGAGGCAGAGATGCACTGCAGAGTAGGTCCATGCTTCCCATGCCTTTTGTTTCTTTGTCTATGTTCTGGGAGTCAGAGTTCAGAAGTAGGGAAGTGTACACTGTCTCAGCAGACCTATGCCTAGCAGAGCTGTTTCTGGAGAAGTGAAAATACTTATGGTTGGGGCAGTTAAGCTGGCTCTAGACCTGTTTTGAACTATTGGAGTAGTGCCAAAGACCTGGCTCAACTGATAGATTTTGTTTTCAAGTTGCGTAAGAACAAGTAACCTGCAAGACTTGATTATTATTTTTTTTGTACAGTGGTGAAGTTCAGATAGGATTATTTAAATAGGAACTGCAATGGAACCCATATAAGCACCTTTTATTTTACCTTAATCACCTTCCTGGGTGCTGCATCCTTGCTTGTTGGCCTTTGGGTTCTGATCTTACAGCTGCTCCAGTGTTTTGACATATTGAGCACCACTGAACCTTTAAAGATTTTCTGCCCATACTTCTTCAGAAAAAATGCAGATCTTACTCATCCATATTATTTTTACTAGGAAAAAATAATCAGGTTTTATAATGAACACAAGGGTAATTTTAGTTTGATTAAACTTATGTGGGTAACATTTCATCCTTCTGAATACATTTTTCATCTTACTCTTCATTCAATTTCTTTAGAAGTTCAAACACACTAACAAGTTTTTCTCCTTGCAGACATTTTGAGAACGCTTTAGAATATACTCATCTAGAGGAAAATAATTTTCTCTTGAAATACATAGTTATTAATTGTCAAAGGAATTAATATATTACACTTAAATGTAAAGGAAACAGCATGTAAGTCAGCTAGGAAACAGTGTGTAAGTCAGCTGACAGAGATGGATTTTTATCTTTTATCTTTACTACTACTATAGGAGGGAGGCATACTAGGACACATGTCAGATACTTCAAGGCAAATCTCCCTTTGGTGGGACAAGCATATACTTACACCAGTCATCTGATACAGAATTAAGCAAAGTTCCTACACAAGCAAAATCCAGACAAAAGGAAGAACTAGTCTATGCACAAAGCTTTCACTGGCTCATCTAGACCCCTTTTTACTCCTACTTAACGAAATACCTTTAAAACTCTGTGTTAAAGTGCTAATGTTGTGTTTACACCTTGTTTCTCAATGTGTCCACCTGACAGTTCACAGCACAGCCACTAAACTGATGCCAAAATAACTCTAGTTAAACTAGTTCATGGTCTGGTCTGCATGCAAAGCTTATGATACATCTAAGAGTAGGATTTAGGAGTAGAATGTGTTAAAAAAAATCAGGGAAGTTCTGTTCTGCATTCCCTAACACTGTGAAACCATAACAATTTACAGGAGCTTTTATCTTTCCCTAAATCCTTATGAACTGGTAGTTTACAAAATAAAGAGAGAGAAGGGACAGACTTAATTTTAGAACAAAGGATGGTCACATGCACAAGGTCTATACACCATTGAAATATGAATCACTCACTAGTAGATTCATTCTGGTTTAACTGAAGAAACAAAGTCCAAATTATTCCCAGGAGCATTTTGTTGTTTGACCCCCACTGGAACTGATTACATTTTATGACTCTCAGCAGAAGGACCTCTTAATTTCCGTGAGGTTTTATACATACCACGCACCGATGCTAGCACTGGACGTGATCCGGCTGGTGCAGGAGGAGCAGCGCAGCTTACAGTGCTGAATCCAGTGCTGTTTCCTACACTATCGGCTAAAGGGGTGGCCAAGCCCGTAACCCACTGGCTTCAAAGCTTTCCCCTGGCTTGGAGCCAAGAGACATTTCCTACCCAACTTTGGCAAAGGCCTAAAAGGTGGGGAGGGCCATAGGCCTGCCTGGAGCAGGTGGTGTCCTGCTCCATGGTGTGCTGGTGGTGCAGCAGCCCCAGCGCTGCCCAGGCTCCTGGCCCGTGTTTAGAGACGTGCCGGATGGGCGTGCGGAGAGACCAAGGTGATGGACTTCACATGGCAGCTGCAGCGCCCAGCTACCTCCTCAGGCAGCAGGCCTGGGCAATGGCTGCTTCCAGCCCCTGCACTCCCCTGCAAGGGCTGTCCCTACTCCTCAGCCCGCTCTGGTTAAGCTTTAACTATCCTCCTCATCCAGAGCGGGCAGACGCTCCACCTGTGACAAGGCCAACCCTAATGGGCAGCTGTGAGGGTCTTCCCCTGTATGGCTGCCATGGCCCACCACAGCCCCCCCATATGGATGTCATGGCCCACTAGAGACCCCTGTCACTGAACTGCTCATGGTTTAGGCACTGAATGTGTAGTTCCCGAAAGTGTTTTTCTTCCAGATCCCACTGTTACTGCCAAAATCCATCCAAATCCCACTGACAGGCCAGCCTGCAAAGTGGTGCCCACCAGGTTGGCAATGTCAGCCTAACAGAAACAAATTAATGGCAGTGAATAAAACTCCTCTGGCAGCATTTCCTCATTCATACAGTCAGACTGAGCTTCACCAGATGAAGAACACTGCTTCTATTTGGTTCTGCAAAGCTGTTTGGAAAGTCATCACATTTTGTAACCAGGTTTTACATGAACATAAAGAAGAATCCATATGTGTTGGACTCAGAGATGGGCTGTACTCATGAGCTGTTGTGGAACTCACCAAGAATCCCACCATCAGCACAGACATGAGCTGTGTTTCCTGGCATACCTTTCCCTTTCTTCCTCCTGAGTTTTTGACAAACTGTCCTCCTGCCAAGGAGATTCTTTTAGACAGTGTGAAAGAATTATTACTGGAGGTGGGGGGGAGGAAGTGTTTTATTTCAACTTGTGTCAGCTGCTAAACATTTTTATCCAAGCATGTGCGCATGCAATATGCACAAGTATTAGATAATGCTGAGGTTGTAACTCCTTTTGCTGCTAAACTCTCAGTTGCACAACAGGCAAGAAATGGAGAATTGAGGTCATGCATATGCCTTGCATGGTTAAAAACTTATCCGTGAAGCAGGAAATTCTCTCACTGAACTTCACTTTTGTCACAGAGGCACAACACATCCACTCACAAACATTAGAAAATGAAAATCAAGGCAATTCAGGGCAGTAATGGGAAGGCATGGGCATTTTCAAACTTGATCTGACCTTTTAAACCTTTCTTCTTGATAGTGACTTCAGTGGGGATACTTACCGGGATAAGGTGTAAAAGAAACACCTTGCACATTTTCTCCTTTTTCTCATTATCAGTTGCATTTATTTCACTGTACCTCAAATGAGTCAGTGGTACAGAGTGTAATTGAAAGCTATTTTTAAAGAGGGATCTTATCCATTGCATCCAATAAGGACTAGGCAGAGCTGTAGATTACTTTCTTTTTGTACTAAAGGAAGCTTGTAGTTAAAAGTAACTTTCTGATTTCTGGGGGCAACACAATGGTTAGTATGCTGGTTTAAGTGTTCCTGTCTGTAAATCTGGGTTTACATGCAATGTTTTACAACATTCTGTAATTATAACAAGGATGCAAACTTTTAAAATGTATTTTAGGCTGAGATATTTATGCCAATTCAACCGTAAACATGGGTACCTTTAGAGTTTTATAATGATACATTGAATCACTAGAAAGTGTTCCTATAGAACAATAAACTATGTGGATATAAGCATTTTTGCAATTTTATATCTGTGTCCACACTGTAATCTATAAATTCCATGTGTGAAGGTAGTCTTAGGATTGCCCTTGCCTTTGCTTTTTTGTCTAAGAACTTCTTGGATGACTGGAAATTACAACTGAAATAATTGTTGGTTCTTAATTTGTAAGTTTCTGAAACTAGCAATTTTATTCTATCAATTGTGCACTACATTGGTACTGGTAACAAAAAGGTTTGCATTTTCCTCCTTGCCATGAATGCTTAGAAGCTGTATGGTAACAATCCAAATAACTTTCCAGCTGTCCTAAGTCTTCCAAAGACTAAAGTACGCACTGGATTTACCACCTTTAAAGTTTGTTTCCTTTAGTTCTGCTCTACTATGCATGATTTATATAAAACAGACATATTTACGAGTGCCTGACTTTTAAGAAATGTAGAAATTCTGTCAGTATCTCATTTTCCCTTGGGTGCAAGACCCCAGCATGGGTATTGTGGACAGTGGTGTCCACCTAAAACATCTGTCCCTGGATCTGTGGGAGAAGGGAGAATGATCATTTGGGCTTGAGCCTGTGGAGCTCTCCTTCCAGAGGATTTCCCTGGAGTATAGCATTCCCCTAAGGACTATATTCTGTGGCTGTGATGCACTATGGCTGGCTCCCCTCCAGATGTAGGACTCAGCAGGCTTGAAGCATCCTGTAAAAGCATGAAATCAAAACTGAAGCTTGCTTTGTATGCAGAACAAGCTACCAGTTTACTCCAGCCCACATCTACCTTGGCTGAAGTGGTCTGAGCATGAGTAGAAGCATTGTGGTGGGGCTGTTCCACCTGTCCACACCATGACTCACCTGTGTGTTGTCAAGTGGGGAGACAACCAGAGTCTTTATCAGCCAGCTACTCTCTCCTTCCAATTCTGCTCTTATCTGGGATCTCATCAGAAGAGTGCCTGGATAATTAACCTCTTTGCCTTAGCTTTTAAGGTTTCTGTTAGAGATAAGTAGCAGGACAGAAGAACATAAGGTGGAGGCCAAAGGAGTCTCATATTAAAGGGATAAGTCAGAATACAAGTCACAATTGTGAGTCATCACATTTGGCAAATGAAGGACTCAAAGAAAATCCATCATGGTCTGCATTTGATTGAGCAGCTGTATATGCTTCAGATTGACTCATCACTGTAAACTCTGACTAAATAACCCGGATCAGCTACTGGGTCAACTTCTCTTCATGTGCTCCTCAACAGAAATTGTACTGCATGGGATCATTTAAATGTGCAAGCAGGCTTGTCTAATCTCAGTATTAGTGAAAAAAAAAACAAAAAAAACAAACACAAAAACCAAAACCAACCAACCAACCAAAATTGGGACTTTATAGTCATATAATAAAATCATAAACATCCTTGAAATTATTTGTTCTTCTCATCAACTAGACAGAGAGGTGTTCAACACAAGCAATTCAAATAAGATTAATGCAAACTTAGTAAATGGTAGGTTAGTATTAGGCAGCCTGAGAGTTTCCAGTCTTAAATTTGACTGTACAAAGAATATTTTAATGATACAGATCCAGGTTTCAAGCCGGCTGATGAAGGATATTTAAGTCTATTGTAAAATGCCATACATTGCTCCAGCAGTTACAATGTGCACATGTAGAAGAAAATAGCAAATCTGACCATCATTTTATTCATTAATTAATTCAAAATCCTTAATCGGCCATCATTCATTCTAAATATTAGTTAGCAAGAGAAATTCAGCATTTTTTAGTGTAAGAAAATTACAGTAGTGTCAATACTCCGTATCCTGTGCACTACAACTGTAACAGAGAAAATGCAGTAGCAATCCTCTCAAAGCTGGTTTCAGAGACACTATTAGGAAATGAATAGTGGTTTCACAACATCATTTTATCATTTTGTAACCAGGTTAGAGGCCAATCATACATGGTCATTGCTGTAAAGTAGATAAGGTCAGAGTTCCTCCCCACTAGTATAAAGTTATCAGCTTAAATACGTTTAATAGTAGTTACTGAGAGAGAAAAAGTAGGATATGAGTAAACTTTAAAGGAACGTATCTCTTCATTTCTAGAGTTGCACAGATACTAAACATGCAATATCTGTTAAAAGCAGTGAGAACATATGTCTAAATCCTATTAAACTGTGAAAAAAATTAAGAACGTGGAATGCCTTTTCACAGAATAAATCCAATGATACAAGAAACACTCCAGTGCTCCCTGAGGGCTTTGTTGAGGGATGGGCTCTGCTGTACTGCTGTTCTTTAAGCTCAACAAGAGCCGAAGCAGACTCCAGCCATGACTTACTGCCCTCTGTGATAGCAACAGACCCAACAATTATGCCAGCATTTGCAACTGTGGAATGCCTGTCTTAAGGTTATTAAGAAACTACCAAAAATTGTGACCACACAAAAAATTCACTGTCAACAGGGATTGATTCTTTACCTTTATTTGTGACTTGTGAAAGCAACAAAGTAATGAATGCATCCAGCAGCTGCAGAATAAGGAACCTCCTGTTCTTGCAACTGCAGAACTACTTTAAAAGCATGTTGAAATATAACTGCACCAGAATGAAAGAATGATTAAATGTGTTGTGAAAAATCGTGTGTACTTCTTCCGTGGTTTCTTTTTTTGACTGAAGAATGTTATTTATAAGTGAGTATGTTATTAAACACTGAATATAGTGCTTTATAGCCAGTAAAAGACAATAGACCAAATGTTACTGTTACCCACAGCTGGAGTGGATTGATAAAACTAGCACATGTCTTTGCTCACACAGTTTAAAGTCTAAATAAAGATACATGATCAAAAGAGTGAATTGACTTAGCAAGGTGACAGAGAAAGGGCAAAAGGTGAAAAAAGCTATATCAGTAAGTTATAAAATGCTTAACTTGATAAATATTTTGCTGGGTGCCCTAAGCTTTAAAAAAGTGATCTATGGTTAATTTTTACATTACAGAAATTAAGGATTTTCAAAACAGCATTTGGAACAGAGAGGGATGACATTAGTCCCCCAAAATCTACTCAGCGCATTAAAATGAGTCAATGCTTGCATATACATTACACTTCTCCCTTTATATATCAGCCAGTGAACTGGGAAAAAGGTAGGCGTCATTGGTATCATGTCATTTGACAGAGCAACTCACTAGCAATCTATCATTTGCACATTTGCAGATTTATCTTTTCAACCATATGTTTTTTTACAAAAAATGGAGTTAAGAAGTTAGCATACCATTCAAGGTCCAAGGATGCTCTTTATGAAGAAATCCAATTATCTTTTTCTCTAACTTCAGCAAAACCTTGAGAGAACAAAGTGGCAACTTTGGAGAAAAAAAAAAAAAGAACAAAATACTCTCCCAGTTGCATGATAATATAGGTAAAACTGAGTAAAAATTCTCCTTTTGCACTGTTCCAAGTATATGATTTGGACAAATATTAGTTATTCCAACATAATTTAAGTGTGATTTTTAAAGTGACAATCCTTTAGTAAAATATTGCATGTGCTCTACTTTTTCCAGAATAACAGTCATATATGGAATTATTTTGTAATGGACATAGCTGAATAAAAATTTTGGAGCATCTTTGTGTAAAGCAGTTCTTGGTAGTTTAAAGAGGGGAAGAAATAGGATAAGGAAATTAATCTGTAATATTGGAAGGATCCAGTGAAAAGAAATATAACATTTTCAGATTGCGGGGAGCTTTGAAGGAGCAGCTGAGGCAGGGGTGGGGGAGGCTGCCCCAAGCTTAGGTTGACTTTTTCCCTAGGAAATTGTCCCTTGAAAAGCATAGAGACCAAGTGTTTCATAAGATTTTATGTTCCAAATACAACTACTTTTAAAGTTCTGTGAATGAGAACTGCAATCTCCCTGACTAGGGAACTATGCTTAATATATCTGTTAGTGTATAAGCCATCTTCTAAAAAGAAAGCAGCTTCATTTTTGCTGTTTTGTGGTAAAATCCACATCAGCCACCCCACTGAATGTTACCAATCATCCCATTCCTGCATCTTGAATTAAAACTACTTTCAGTAATTTGTAAAAAAGTCCCAAAATATTGTAAAGATTAAGCACAGTGTTAAAATAAAATAAATATTCCTATGGAAGAAAAGCAAGCTTTTTCTGATGTTTCAGAATTATTTTATGTTGATTTCTCAATGCCCACTTAGTAGACATTTAGCTGGTGTCATAAAATCTTGTTCTAGGTCCTGCTGACCTTATTGGAAGAAGAACCAGAGCCTATATTTGTAGATTTTAAAGAACAAAGGTGAAATGTAAATGAACTGCTCCTCTCTGTCCTAAGAACATGAAAACACAGTGCAACCCTATTACTCAGTGAGGATCTGTTCACTGGAAAATCACCCAGGGAATAATGAGGGGGGAAGAACACGAGGAGGAGGAAAAGGTGAGAAGAAAAGAGAAAGAGGACAAGAGAGAGCAAAGAGGAAAAGGGAATTTGCTTTTGATGTCGCAGTTCTATCAGCTCATGCATTTTTCATGGATACCAACTAGTACTAAAATAATGCTGTGCTGACAATACAAGCATGAAAAAGCAGCCAGGTTCCCAAACATCATGATACTGGCTTAAAAATAATAAGATTTACAAAAATTTGAAACTCAAAATTTTTTTTCCCTTCTAATTCACAAGCCTTTTGGGGCTGCATATTCCAGCATTTCTCTCAAACTTGAGATTTAGAAACATAATTATTTTTAAGGTGACCTGAGGTTCTAATTTAATTGCATCTGCTGAAGAGCTTAAAACAAAGCTAAGTGTTGCAAAATCGCTGCAACCCTAAGAGCTGGCAACACTAAATGTCATAAGCATGGCGTACTATACAGTTTTGAGGCAAAGTAGACTAAAAATGACCAGATGTTAAATATACGTGCATTAATTTAAGTAGCATTTGTGCCCTTTGCTAGAAAGAAATTAAAAACTGAAAGGGAAGCCAGCTGGTAAATTAAAATAAACTAGTAGAACTCAGGAGTTAACATGCAGTTCAAGTTTTGTAAACTTGATTTGAGAAAGTGAACATTAACATTTCTCAGTGCTTTTGACTAAAACCTGATCTTTCAAAAATAAAGCAATTAATGGATTGTATGTACACATTTTCTTAGGTTTTAGTCGCACATGCTAGACCAGTGCCGATTGCTGCCTTTACTTGCAGAAGAAAGAAAACCAGGTGCAGGAAACAACACGGGACCTTTATTTGCAGGAACAGCATTTTCAGTTGTTGAATTATTTAGGTTATCAGCCTTCAGGTATTAATCACCTCAATAGTTCTAAGGACTTTCTACAGTTATTCTGTAATTTTTTATATAAACACTGCACTTAGTTGTGATGAATTATAATGGATGTGGACTTTCTGTGGTTTTTGTCTTCCAACCTGCCTAGCACTCTTAGGAACACAATTAATTTAATACTCCAGTTTTAATTACCAATGACAGTGTAAATGCATTAGCGTTTAAAAAAAAAAAAAGTGGTGAGAAATTAATACACTAATGACACCATTTAATGACATTTTCGGTGAACTGGAAGGAAAAGCAATGCTCATCTTAATTATATACAATCGCACTTTCTGCAAAATAGACCCGTACGCCCCCGCACGCGCCGATAGCACTATAGCTCGGGGGCTGTAACTGAGAGAGCAACGTGCCCGGCCCTACACTGTCAAACGCCGAGATCCGCTGGGGATCAGCCCCGCAGGAGACGCGCCGGGGCCCCCGCTCGCAGGGCAGGTACGAAGGGCAGAGAGGGGTGGCCGAGCGGTGGGTCTCGCCGGAGCCGGCGGGCTCACAGCTGCTCGGCGGCCCCCGGCACCGGCTGCTAACGCCGCTAGCGGAGGCGCGGGCGGGCAGCACCGCACGCCGCAGGCTCGGCCGCCCCGCCGAGCCGTGACCGACGTGCCAGGGTCGCCGTGTTTGTGCCGCCCGCAGCCCAGCCCGGCCCGACTGCAGCGCCGCGCGGAGAGAGCCGCCTTCCCCCCGCGGGCAGCTGGACTGGGCGCACCCCCCGCACCGGAGGTCTTCGGCTGATAATTCAAAAATGGAGGATGCGCCCTCTCAGCCATTAATTAATAATGTAGCTCGCTGTCTTCCTGTGTGACACACGCTGGAAGGCACCGAGCGGCCAATAAAGATGTAGGGGAGAGCAGGGGAAGGCTCCTCCCCGCAGCTCTTCCTGATTGAGGGCTTGAAGAAGTAGATCAAAAACTTCCCAGGAGCCGGCGGGGGGGGCTGAGGAAAGGGAAGAAACGCGGCGAGGGGGACCGCGCTCGGCACCGACTGAGCAGCGAGCGCAGCCTGCGGCCGCACAAGGTGGGCAGGAGGGGAGGGAGCCCCGCAGCCCCCGCTGGACAGGCCGGAGGCCGGGCTGACCCCGCGTCGCGGCCGCGCTGTCCCGCGGCGGCGGAGCCCGGCAGCCGCCGGGCCGGGGCGAGGCGCGGGGCGGGAAGGGCGAGAACCCCAGTTAGGTAGCGACCCGGCAGGAAGGGAAGGAGGGAGATAAGTGGTCGGCGCTGCCCCTCCTGGGTGTTTGCTTTGCAGAGAGGAGGAGGAGGCGGAGGCGGCGGGGGAGTGGAAGTTGGTGTCCGNGTGACCCGAAGGCAGGGGCGCCGCAGGAGACAAAGCGCGGCCGGGGTATCCCCGAGCCGAGCACGTTGCGCGGCTGGCGCGGGGGTTGCCGCCTCCGCCCGCCGCTCGGCGTCATGGCCCC
>VXBI01008156.1:78506-101989 GCA_013397375.1 Toxostoma redivivum | reverse complement strand
CGCCGTTGGTCCGCGCGCAGTCCCAGGCAGGCAACGGCGTGTCGGGCACACAAAAGGCTCCGCCGAGCTGCCGCCGCCGCTCCTGCTCGCTCCTGCTCCGTCTCCCCCGGGAGGAGGGACACGCCGGGCCCGCTCCCTCCTCCCCGGGCTGGTGGGCGCCGCTACCTCGCTTAATCCCTCCGTGTTTTTTATTTCCCCCTCCCCTCCTGAAGCCGATCCTGGGGCAGGAAGAGAGCCGGGAGCGGGGCGATGCCGCTGCTGCACCGAAAGCCCTTCGTGAGGGTGAAGCCCCCCGCCGACCTCCGGCCGGACGAGCGTGTTTTCTACTGCAGGGTCACTAACGAGATCTTCAGGAACTACGAGTAAGAAACAGCCCCGTGTCGGTGTCCGCGTCCTTATGTCTGTCCTGCACTCCCCCGCAACCCCCCCGCGCTCCCGCGGCGGCGGGCAGGGAGCGGCTGGAGCCCCCAACGACTCTTGACACCTGGGCGGGCAGGGAGGGAGGAAAGGGGATTCCCCGGCTCGCTGCGGGGAGCCTTGCCGGGGCGTGTGAGGGGGGGACCGCGGCTTGCGCCGAGCCTGTGCCCTCGCGAAGGGTATGGGGGAAGAGAGGGCGGATCTCTCGCCTGGGGCAGGGGGAATCCCTGCCCCTCCTCGGCGGGGTACCCCGCAACCCCCTTCTCCCGCGGGGAAGGAAGACAGCCCGCTCCTTCCCCCTCCTTCTCTCGCTCCTTCTGCGGTGTCGCCCCTGCCCCCGCCAGGGAAGTGAAAGTTGCGCGTATGGAGGCGGCGGGCGGCAACGAGCGTCTGCTGGGCTCGGNGCGTGTCGGCGGCGCACAGCGCTAGGCCGCCCCGCGGAAGGGGCCGCGCCGGGCCCGCGTTCAGCCGGCGCAGCGGGGCCGCCCGCCCGGCATGTGCCGGTCGCCCTATTGTTGTGGTGACGGCCGGGCGAGGGGCACCGGCTACCGGGCCCCCTGGGCGCCCCGGCCGGCTCCCGCCGCGGTTAACCCCTTGCAGCCGGCCCTGGCCGCGCCGCCCAGGGCCGCGCTCGCCCCGCCTCCGCGGGGAGCCGCCGACTGATCCGGTTGGAAATGGCCGGCGGGGGAGCGCGGCGCGGGCGCGGGGTCGCTGCACCTGTCCGGCGGGGCAGGGGTCCCGCCGCCGGAGCCCTTCCGTGCCGGCCGGGCGGCACAGCCGGGGGTTAAACCCCGCCTGAAGCCCAGTGAGCGCACCTGTCCCCTTAGGAGCTTTTTTTCTAGTGAGGCTTTTATCGCTCTTCCCATCCCTTTCTTTTTTCTTTTCTGCCTCTACAAAGCTGAACAGGATTGGTGAAATTCCCATTAACGCGTGAAGGAGGATGGCACGGGTAGCCCCGAATTTGTAGCCACTCACTTCACCGCTTGTAAGAACAATGGACAAAGTATTTAGCAAGGCGTTTTTCAAAAGCCGATAAATTACGGGCTTTCACCACCGGTCTGATCCAGCAACATCTCCACCTACAAAAGGCCTCTGCATCCAAACTATAATTTTTTAAAGATGTGCAGACTAACGAGGTTAAATGTAAAATACTTTTCATTTGCAACATATGAAATAAAAGCACACCTAAATCTTTTTCATGTTTAAACTTGTTTTTGTTGCTCAAATACACTTCACTTAATAAAATCTTAAAGAAGCTGGATTAGGTAACTTTGAAGGGTAGTGCCTTACTGTTCCCTGAACTATACTCTAGGGGTGCTGAATATGTTGTCGGGAGTTCTGTAAGGAGTATTTTCCTTATAGGGCGTATAAGAACCTAACAAGCGAGAGGTGACAATCTCCTGTTTTTGTAGGAATTAAGTCCCCTTCCCCCAGCTTCTGATATTTTGAAGCTGCTTTTCTGGTTACAATTTTTATCACATTATTAGATGACTCTAACGTATTTGTTGCCACTGCACGGAAATATGTTTCAGTTACATGTAGTTTTACTAAAATTTCAGTATGAAAAGTATGCTTTAAAAATGTCTGTTCTCAAAATGTGTGGTGACAGTTTCAAGTATTCTGACAGGCTTATTTATATGCAGAGGTGTTGTCATCAAGAAGTATGAAAGACCAAATTCCTTACTTAACCAAAGTTCACAAATTAAGGGGTAAATTTAGATGTGTTCACACAGGCGATCCCTAGAAATATCAGTAGGTGGTTAGCTGAGAGGTCAGGCCTTAGAATGTGGTATTTGGGAAGACTGCAGAAAACTCTGCTATGCTTGTTTTTTGTGTATGGGTGTGTGTGTGTTTTTTGGTAATGTGTTTGCTTTTGTTGTTTTTGTTTTCTGTCTCTTTCTATTAGGTTGGGTAAAATTGGTGCATTGGATTAGAAAATGTAGTACTTTCTTTTACCTAGCAGAGTGTTCTGGCACAGATGGGTGGTAAATTTAGGTTACTGTTAGTTTTGGCATAATCTGCTGGAGAACATAAGGCTGGTCATCTTTTAGACAGTTTTAAAGTTGCTGATCCTTGTCTCTGCTAGTTGCTGATCGATAAAGTCTTCTGAAAACAGCATTACCTATTTCTTTGCCCAAGCAAGGACAATTAGATTAATAGGGATAGTGAGGGCCCACTTCTTAAAAATTGTATTAGCTGTTTCATGTAAGAAAAGCATTGTCTAAATCAGGCTTCTCTGAATCTACTTTCTGAGGGGAGAATTTAAAAGTTATAGCGTCCAACTAGATCAAGAGGGCTGTAGAGATATATATGATAATCTGATTTCACTCCCTGTATCAACTATATGAATGCTTTTAACTAGTACAAACAGTTAAGACTCAAGTTGATTTTGTGTTTGTTTTTTTGTTGGGTTGTTTGGTGGGTTTGTTGGCAGAGCACAAACTTAGCATTGAAAAGCTGCTTTCAAGCTAGTGTCAGCTTTAGTCGAGTTGATTAGAAATCATACATTAGTATTACTCTTTTTTATATAAGAAATGGTTATACTAATAGGAGAAGAATTTGGCAAGACTATTATTTGTAAAGTGACTTTCCTGTTAAGAATGTATTTCCTCTTTAATCCGAAATACAATCACATAATTTTGTAACCCTTTCAGAAGGGATGGGGCATGACCAGTTATATTTATCTTTAGTGACAGAAACTGGGAGAACTGGGATGTTCTTAATGCTTGGTTATATTCCTGGTTAGAGAGACAGACCAGCAAGAGTCTGGGGGGTCATAGTAGGAAAACCAAGTACGGATGTGCATGAGATATGTGGCATGCATGTTCTTGACCACTTCTGGAGACCAAGAGTATAAGAAAACTCTGATCCAGAATGGCAGAGTTGCTCTTCTCTGATTACCCTCCTGTAGTACACTAAATTATGTGTTTTTTAACATATGCTGTGAAAATGAATGGAGGTAAATATTTGCAATAAATGGCCTTGAAGCACACTAAAAATTTAGTAGATCTTAAAATCAAGAGGAATACTTGGTTAATTCAAGCAAAAGACAGCCATAATTTCTAAGCTGATTTTTTTTATATCCATTGCAAATACAGTCAGCAAAGAGATTGCAAGTAATTTATTTCTGTTAATGAGCTGCGTTCTATCAAATACCTACTGAGTAGTGGCATTAAACTACTATTCAATGATTTGCTGATAATTTTACAGTTAGCCTTACCTTGCATAGATAACTAACTAATTAAATGAAATGAAGCATCCAGCTGAGAAGTTGGTGTTAATTGCAACTACAAAGACAAATTAGTTTTTAGTCCATGCTCCTTCAGTAGTTGAGCTGATGTGGACATCACCAGGGTGCTGCAGTTGCATTTGACTTCTCGAATGCAGATGTGACCATGCAAGTGAACTTTGTGGATGTGTTTCGTATGAACTTCTTCCTCCATGTTGTCAAGAGTCACAGAGATCTTGAACCAGCAAGGAAGTGTGAGAAACCTTAATACCCTAGATAAAGACGTAGGTAACTCTTCAGATGTGATGTAGCAGCAGATGCTCTTGCTCTTATGAAACAGAATGTAGAATGTAGTTGAATGTAGAGTATGATCAAGGGCATTATTACCATTCAAGTAAAGGGAAAGAGTATCACTGCTGCTGCTGCCATTCCCTTAGTTGTGTCTGCTGTTTGACAAGTGATAACTGATGTGCACTGGAGAGAAACAGGGACAGAAAGAGTATACTTAGTGGTATACTGAGGAATTTTATTTTCTCTCAAACCAAGTAAAAGTGAGATCCTTAAAACTCAGTTAACGGACTAAGCCACAGATTGTTTTGATGCACTATAGGTAAAGATAGCTAAATAATGCTTTCAAAATGGAATGTAGGATTTTTTTTCACACTGTTTTTTTTCTTCCCTGTAAATTCACAGGGGAAAAATCCACACAAAACAAAAGAGGAAATGAGGGAGAATGAAACTAGATACACAAAACATGCTCGTATGCAAAGGGAGCATGTTTTCTTTAATGTTTCAGTTAAAGTAATCTTAGCATTTTGTACTTGTAATAATCATGGATTAGGAATTTTTAGAGAAGTTTGTTTATTGGGATTTGAAAATTATATTTTTAGTTGTTTTAAATTTTATTTTTCTTCTCATAAGTTCAATGCTGCTGCTTTAAATAGCATGACTGCTTGGTGTCCCCTCACGAAGAATAACAGCAGCTCTTAAAGGGGCGCTGTCAGTGTGAACCTCTGTCTCTTCCTTGTTCTCTGATACCTCCTTGACCTTTTTTTTTAGCTTTCATAATTTTTAAAGAATTATATTCTGGTACATTTTTTAGTAACTCTTTAGAGTGTTTTTCTGTTTCCTGGCTAAGGATAATTATCAAGAGCCTCTTTGGTAAGCAAGACAAAAATATATGTAGAAACACATCTGAATGAAGATTTAATTAAGTGTTACTTTATCCACTGAATATCCCTCCGTAAAAAATTACTTAGTCTAATACAGAAATACTGAAATGTAGGGCAGGACAACACCTGAAGAGATCACACTTTATCTATTCTATCACCTCACAAAAACACCCAAACCAAACTCACGAAACAGATTTTTATCTAACCTCTTCTTTAACATGTTTAAGTAAGTATAATACACAATAAAGATGCACAAAGAATTACTGTACTTCATATATTGAAGAATAATTTATCTAATTCTCCTTTGTTCTTCTCCTTTTCGTCTTTAGAGTAAGCAGGCCCACATTATCCATGTACTGTCAAATATATTAAGTAGATTGCAGATGATATAAAAATCTGAAATTTTGTAGCTATTAAATACTATTCAGGTAATTTATCTATCTCTTCCTCTTCTGTCTTTTTCCCCTTCTTGCAGCTGATGTTCTTCCTAAAGCATATCTTGCTCATGCTCATACAGAAAGGATTATCTGAGCCAAGACCCTTCATTGTCCTCAATCTGAAATTTCCATTTTCATTTACAAAATGTTATGGTTCATCTGTCCATCTGCAGTGAACACTGTCATCTGCATCAGCGTCCCTGATGAACGTTTGCCAGCTTGGGTTTGCAGGGAGACTGCAAGAAAAAACTCGGTGTGAACTGTCCAATTCGCTTAACCTCATTGCTAGAAATTATTTGAACAGGTCTATCCTTTTAAAAATGGGAACACTCTGGTTTAGTTTTGGGGTTTTTTTTAAAGGAATGAAATGAAACTTCAGTATAGGTATTTAATGTAGCATGCAGTTGACAAAGTACTGTGTGCTTTGAAACAGCTATGTTGGGCTGATAGACAAACCTTACCTTGTCATGTGTGTTCAGCAGTTCTCAGTACTAGTCCATTAATATTTGTGAAGACAAATAAAAGCATTGTCTGAACTGGGGCATATTGAAAGATTGCTTTGCTGTCTGATCACGGATCCATAATATATGATATGTTTTAACATGGCTTTGTGAATAGATACATCATCTACTTAATTTAGAAAATGTTTTAATAAATTGCTGTTCTTCTGATACCTTCAAAAATGGACAGATTTTGACTATTGTAAGCTCTTAGTTCTTGATTCCAATATAATAGCTAGTAAGCAAGCAGTAACAATGCAGTTTTAGCCTTAATTGGAAATGTGTGGAAGGAGGAGAATCAATATTTGCTAACGGAACAAGGGAGGAAAAGAATCTGTAGGAAAAAATATTTCAGTGCTTTTTTGTAAGAGCTATGCAAACAGTAAAGGAATAAAAACTATTTAGAGAGCTACTTGACATAAATTTTTTACCTCTGCCTCTCCCATCTTTTCATTTGTGGGTAAAGGCACTCAAAATCTGGAACTTACTCAAGTTGCAACATGTTTCTGTGTTCTTAAAGTTATTTCATGTTTGTACAGTTTTAGGTGCTTGTCTTGCAAATACTTGTGGAAATGGGGGAGATGCGAGTACGATATGACATCTATTTAACTCAGTGTGATTACTATTATGCAAAAGGCTTCTTATACATGAATATTTGTTTGCAGCATTTCTAGGTCTTGATTCTCTTACTGTAGTCTGTAATGAGAGGAGACTTTGGTTGTACAATAGCAATTCACCATGCTGTGGCTGAAAAATGGCAAATAACCCTTGTTATCTACAAACTGTAGAGGAGCAGAGCTGCTTTTGCGTTTCACGCTTGTAAAAGATACTTGCAATCTGCTGCTGTATTAACTGTGAGCAAATTTAAAATGTTAGTCAGAACTCAACTGTTTTCTTTCTTTCTTCCCCCTCCAATCTTTCTTCTTTTCCAGTGATTTTTTTGAACGCACCATTCTGTGCAACAGCCTTGTGTGGAGCTGTGCTGTCACAGGTAAACCAGGACTCACATATCAGGAAGCTCTGGAATCAGAGAAGAAAGCCAGACATAATCTTCAAAGTTTTCCAGAAGCACTCATCATTCCAGTTCTCTACTTGGCCACCCTTACCCATCGCACCCGACTTCATGAGATCTGTGATGAAATCTTTGCTTATGTCAAGGATCGGTACTTTGTTGATGAAACAGTGGAAGTACTTAGAAATAATGGTGCAAGGTAAGTATGTTTAAAAATAAACACTTCTTTTTGTTTGATGTTGGTGGGGTTTGTGTGTGCTTTTTTGAACCCAAAACCCAGTGTAATAAACTCCATGACAGGTGTCATGCTTAAGCTGGTGATAGTATTACTGCACTTTCCTACTTTAATTAGGAGCAGGATTGTGTTGCTGTGCTTGATACCTTCCCTTAACTTTAAAGCATCTGTGAAGATACAGCAGTGCTCTCAGGCCTTGATACTGTATGTTTTTTAGTGTTTGTGGTGGATTTGCAAATTGGTGTGAGAAAGGTGGGTTGTTTGTAGAATAAGATTTAATGAGAAATTAGGGGAAGCTATGAATTAAAAAAAACACACAAAGATTTTGATGAAACATTCTGAATTAATGGCCAAAGTATTGAAAGCGTAATTGATAAATGTTTGATTTCTACTTTTTAGGTAATGCAAAAATTGTGATTGCATTATCAGCGAATTTGGGAATTAATTGTATAATGTTTATAATAGTTGATTATCTGTAGTTTAGGTTCATAGGGGCTTCTTCACACTCAGAGTTAGTTTTATGCTTACTGTTATACTGGTGTATTTATTGCAAATGTTTTTATTGTCATCTTTGATTAAAATCTTGGAAGAATTTTGAGCTTTAGATGTGTTCTCTCTCATATCATTGGTACATATGCTCTATAGTATAAATAAGCTTGAGTCTTTCTTTAAAGCAGCTTCTAGGAGAGACCTAGAAAACGTCCATATTTTGTCTAAATGAGTTTACAGTTTCACCTAATTGAGCTTTAAGATAGGAAAAAACATGCTCAGCTTGAAGGTGGCTGCAGAATGGGTGCTAGAGCCTTTGTGGGTTCAGCTGTTGCTGCTGGGGTTTTTGTTGTTTATAGGGTCATTTTAGTTTGCTTTTTTTTCAAGAAGGAAGGTGACAGCTTACACTTCAGAGTAGAAGGGACTCCTGTGGGTAGCCTGATACTTAGTGCACAGTCTGGTGTTTGTTGGGTGATAGGAGTGGGCTGATTCAAAATGGTCATTGGAGAACAGTTATTCTGTTCTGTGAGTTTTTGTAGTGGCTGATCCAGATACTATTAATGAAAAATTTTGCAGTACACCAGGAAAAATCACAATGCACTGCAGGAGATAAATTGCAATGAAATTGATATGGTTATGTACATAAGGTCAGTGCTTAATAGAAAAGTTTTCTGTCTCTTCACTGCTCTATTCTTTTCAACCAGTGAAGTCCCAGTCTGCAAAGCCAGGACAACAACAACTTCATTAGGGTTACTGCATTTGGTATGGAAAACCTGTATCCAAAGTTTCTTTCTCTCTTTATACTTGTCAAACAACTAGACTGAGGTTACCACTAGTATTGCAGTCATTTTGCTTAGAGAATAAGGTGTTTATTTGTTAATTTGTTTATTAGGAACATTAATATTATGAACTGTCAGTATAGTTCAGGTGTTACTTTTCTTTTGCTCAATGAAATGCCTTAGTGTCGTCAGAGGTAGAAAACAGTTTCCAAAATAATAGCAGAAAAAATTACTGTTCTTCTAAAAGTTTTTTCCCTCAAGACTCTTTCTATTGCTTTTCTAACATATTTGCATGTGTGCATCATAGCTTTCCAAAGATATCTCCAAAGGTAAAGTTGTGATATCCCCTTAAGAGAGTGCTTCAGTTTTTTTACCAGTCTTTAATTCTTCTTGGTTACTTGAACTTGAATTGAGATAAACGCAAAATTGTTAGATATGTATGTTCTACTTTCACTGATCAGTATGTGAATAGGATATAAGCTAAGTTTCTTAAGCCTCTGAGATGGGCTGGATACCATTCAACAGATTAAATTTTCAAATAACATTTATTTCCATCAAAAAATAGCCTGCTAGACATTGTATGCTTTAAACTATGTAGGTATAAATTGGTGTAAAATAAAGAACAAGAAACTTGCCTTAGCTGATTGTATGCCACTGATAATTCTAGATGAAAGTATAGCAGAGAGCTAGTTCTGACCTTTAGTACTGTTTCCTTAAATCCAGGAAACACTGCATATATGGTAATGTGGAGGGGCTTTTATGCTTAGAGGTACCTAATTAAAAAATACAAAGTGGGAGGAGGTGAGGTGTAGTTATTTGTCTGCCAATTAACAGTTGACTTTGACCTGTATTTTGAAGTACTACATTGGGGATTAAGCGTACCAACTCACGTTACTTGTACAGTATACGGCTTTTCAGCAGAGCTGTTTGCACACATTTGTCTTTTGCAGCTACGTTTTTGTGATCTTTTCTAGGAAAAAATTATCACAGTCCATCTATGTTGTAATAGCGTCCTACAAGACCAACAGAATTTGGCAGATCACGAAAACCCAGTTGTTTTGTGGTGTTGTAAATTCTTCCACTGCTTTTTTATATGGAGTTTTTTTTGCACATGTGATGTCAGCAGGATCGTTTGGTTTTCTGAGCTCTATGCGTCATTTAATGCCAAGCCTACTACATGCTGCATGTGCACCAAGGCTTGCTCAAACAATTTATATATTGATATTTTATAACTCCTAACTTTGCATGTGTAATATTCTTGTAAGATAGACTGCAGCTTTCTAGATTTTGAACAAAGTAAGCAGTAGGGAGCCCAAACAATAGAAGTCTTAGCATTTTGGCTTAATGTAAATGGTTTTATCCTTGAGCATATGAAGTTGTCTGTAATGCTGCAAGAAATGACAGGTGATCTGTAAAGAGAGGACAAGTGCTTTGTTCAGAGCCTAGGTAGATGTTAGGTTTTTTTGATTGTATGAAACCTGTGTGTTCCCGTTTTTGCAGTGTCTAATGCTCCATTACTTTTTCTTATGTCTCTTCTGGTTTCTAGCCTATTTTTAGAAAAGCAAAACTGTTGCTCAGGTTTGAATTTGGCTACTTCTATCTTGTTACTGAGGTTTGGTAGGAGGAACTCAGGAGAGATTGGGATATACTGTCCTCCTCTTGTTTTGGTATGTCTGGTGTCTCCCAACAACTGTTGTCAACCAGAAACAAATTGCAAAGAAAGCACCCCCCCCTCCCCCAGTCCTATCATGTGGCTTGTTCAGGTAGTTTCTAAAAATTATGGGTGCATTTTGGTAATCTGTTAGAAGCAACAAGGAGATAATTCTGCTTGCTCTTTCACCCTTTCAAATGATGTATTGATTAAAAATGGCCATCTTTCTTGGTTACTATGTGTATGACTTTTCTAGTCAAACTGGGGCTGACTTTTCTCCAAAGTAGCAGCTGTGCTATGCTTTCAAACAAAAGGTGCTCAGATTTCCAGTTAAAGAAATGTAGGAACTGTGTAACAACATTTTCCTAGTTGAAAAGACAAAATTATTATTTGAAACATTGGTCAGAAACATTACATTGAATACAAAGAAAACTTAATCTAAATTTAAATTTGAGTTGCTAAAGAATTTAAACCAGTTGACACTGTAAATATTGTCCATTAGAATGTCACATTGCATTTTATAGAAAGTAATTTTATTGAAAAAGGCATGGAAATTATTTGAGATTTTGTTGGGGGGAGGATTAGAGCAATATTTAATGTTGGCCATGGTCAATTAAGATGTAAAATAAGCAGCTAATGTTTTAGCTCATACTTTATTGAAGGAGAGGAAGAATTGTTGATCACATTACTGGAATTGCTTCCTATATCTGACATTCAGAACTGGAAGTTGAAGACCCATCATGTACTTGCTGGTCTTTTGGTTTTCCACAAGGAATAATGTCTCTTGCAGTAACCTGTCCATTTGTTGCTGTCTTAGTACTGTTTTATTATTGATACTTGAAACTTGTGAAATAGATTTTTGACATCTTGATGTCTGAAGACCATTATCTGAAAGCTGAAACTATGTGGTATGGAAGGCCTACCTGAAAATAATAACCTCAGCTAATGCCTCAGATACACTAAAAAAAAGCCCTTAAACAGCCTAACTTGCTCAGCAGTAGGACCTATGGTGATGTCTTCCTTTCCCCATGTGGAGGTTGGGGCACAATCAATTCTTGTCCATCAGTTAGTATGGCACTTAATTAAAAAGTCAACCACTTACAGACTGAAATAGATTGCTTAAAGGTCAGTGTGTAAGAAAGAAGAAAATCATACTGAAAGTAGTATCTTTTTTTCATTTAATTTGACCACTAGATGACACCACTGCAGAAGAATACTTGCCTAATGTCTTTGAGCAAGCAACACCAGAAAGCTTTTAAAAATGAACCTACTTACAGAAGTAGTAAGTGATGTTCTGTTAGGAAGATTGCTGCATCTGATCATACATTTGAATAGGTTAACATCCTTTCTTGGCTTTGAATGATCTGATGCTGACAATTGTCAGGCTGCAGGAAACAGATAATTACAGATCAGACTTTTTTTTAACTCACTGATTGTTTGACTGGTGTCCCAGTGCGTTAGGAGTGTTCATTTAGGAGTGGATTAACCATTGCATTAGGCCAATTAAAAGATTTTCATACTGTTTTCATCTCTTAAGTCTTAACTGGGGCACAGGAAGCATGTTGCTGGTCATGACTATAGATGATAAGGAATTAGGATGGTAGAAGATAATCCTTGCAAGAGATAAAGTTATAGCTAGTTTTCCAACTTTTTTTATTCCAACAGACAAGTTAATTATACCTTATCTGTCTCACTATTTATATATATGTAATTGTCTTCTGGGCAGTAGGATGAATTGTTATTTAATAAGACCACTAGGTAGTAAGTGTCAAAGTGTCTTCCATGTTTAGACTGATGAGTTACAGAGAATTTAAATTATTTAAATTAGTTACTAATTGTTGTGTGGTTTTTTAGTGGTAATGCTTAAATGTAAGTTCCTGTATACAAAGGAAATTTACTACTTTATTTTGAAAGATGAATTTGAATTCCAGAAACTAGTGTGATGTCTGTGCAACAGCATCTCTGATAGTACTGGAGAGTAGCTTACCTAATCATGGAGCAAATACAGCATGCATTTTTCTCAGCATAGCTGTTTAAGGATCAATCAACTGACCTGGAAAAATCATGTTTAAGGAATTCACCTTCCATTGCCCTTAAATCCTTTGGGATGTAAATGTAAATTTGTAGACTAATAAATATATTTGTATTTGATTAGTGGAAGCTATGAGATGATGATATATGGGAAAGAACCTGCAACTCCTTTCTTACAGGCTGTTGAACAGCTGTTAAAACAATTGGCACTGCCAGTCTCTGTTAGCTCTCATTCTCACACTCTCTGTTTTATAACTATAAATTAAAAGGCAAAGGTTTTGGTTTGTTTTACTACTTATTTGTTTTTAATCAGTACAATGTTATGAACAAAAGTCTGGGCAGTCAAAATGATGCATATACCAGTGTAGTACTGTCCTAGTTCTGCAGGAGACAGCTGATACAGCTACTCTATACATGCTCTTGTCCTAAACGAAACCATGTTTCTTAGTAGTATCTTTGAAACATACAATCTTAACTATAACTTGACAGACAAATGAAGATGATAAAACTTGAAAGCAGCAGCCATTTCTGTACTTTAGGAAGCTGTTATGTGCATAAAATGTTTTTCCTTGTTGTGTGCTTTTGTTTTGTGTGTGCCTTAAACAGTACCAGCTTAGCTTAGTAAAAGATGTCACTTACTCCTTCAGACCTTGTCTCTCTTTTACCTCTTTAATTACTCTCAAGCGCATGAGAACAGTTAGGATGATGATATGAGTGACTGCACTTATTTGACATTAGCTTCTTAAAAACTTAGTAAAAGCTGACAAAATAGAATGATGCTATAACTTTTTGGTACTTTTTGGCACTTGCTACTACAGTGTCTTGTGTTACTCTTCTGGGGGTTTCTGTATTCAACTAACTTTACATACTGTTAGAAAAAGAGTGCCTTTTAAATTTTGGCATTCAAAAAACTGCTTTCATTTGTGTGACTTAAAAAGTGAATTTGCTTCTGACTCACTGATCATTGAGGGTTTTATTTTAAAAGTTGGCTTCCAAGTGTTACAGTGTTCCCCCACTGTCCCATTTCAAACAGCCATTTGCCATCCAAGGGATGGTTTTTGTCTGCTTATCGTAAAGCATACAGAGACACATTTACAACTCATCTGAGCCTTCTGCATATCTTGGTTTTTTGACTTGAAATGAGGACATAGCAGAGTACCAGACTGTTAGTTCTGTCAGAGTAATTAGTACCAGCCAGATCAAAAGCTGGTGTGCAGAATGCTCAACTGAGGAGCTGTGAGAAGTGGTCTCTCAGAGCCTCTCTAATGCCAGCCTTGGTTGGATGTAAAGGCCTGCTTGGCATTTGGGAAGAACTTTTCTGGGATGCGAAAGTGCCAATAATTGCAGGGTCAAGGTTTTTCAGTTGATATCCTGTAATGGTTTTGGCCTGTTATATACTGGAGTGCAGATTTTCTTCTTTAAATTGTGTTCTATTTCTCCAGCAGTAGATGGATATACCTGGCCTTTTCTGCAACTCATAATAACTTGTGTATGTGTCTTTGAGTTTCTGAGCTGAATGAAAGAATTTGTTCCGTTTTTTTTTCATTCTAAAGACAAAGGGAAAAGGCTAAGGAGTATCAGGGAGTGTGAGAGAAAAGAGACTGTTGGAGTCACATCCTTCAGTCTCTGAGAGAAATGCAGTGGATGGCAGCTTGGCAGGAGTCAGGGGAACCCTGACCCTGTCACCATCAGGCAGAAGGGGGGGGAACCTAAAATGTGAGGGTGAATGGAAACAGGTCCCTGTCCAGGGAGATAGGACAGTTCCCCCCGGCCTCCCTTTCTTTTCCAAGTGCCCTTGCAGAGTATGTATGAGGCTCTGCAATATCAGAGTCAAGCAGATAATAGTGGAGATGAAGTTCGATCTTGGAGTTTGCCCAGAATGAGTCAGTCAGCCAGATGGATCATAACTTTGGGTGTTAAGAAAGAAAGAAGGATGACTGTAGGTGACTACCTTTGCAGAGAAACTGAGGGCCCTGTATGCCAGCTGGACCCATTCCACAGGCAAGTCTGCTGCCTCCTTAGGACCTGGGTAAGAGATGTTATCAGGAAGCTCCCTGGAGTAGTTGAGCCCTCTGATTATTACCTGCTTCTAGTTGCTGTGCAGGTTGGCAGTGACAAGGTTGATGGGAGAAGTCTTATGGCAGTCAAAAAGACCTTCAGGGCAGTAGGGCAACAGATTGAAGGAACAGGAGCACAGGTAGTATTTTCCTCAATCCCTTTGGTAGCAGGGAGGAATGCTGAAAGGAACAGGAGGAACCCACTTGATCAACATATAGCTTAACGGCTTTCGCAATAAAGGGCAGTTTATATGGCACAAGGCTGCTGGAGACAAAAGGGGTTTGCCTGTCTGTTTTGTTTTTGTTTGAAAGTCCATGAGTCGGCAGGGATGATTGAGAATGCTTAAAATTAGGTTTGAAGGAGTAAGGGGATAAGACCAAGTTTGGCAGATGAGCCTGGGTGCAGCTTGCCAGTGTTGGGGGGTGAAATCAGTAGCCCAGCTGAAGTGCATCTATATTATACTGACTCTGAAATGTGTGAACCATGTTGGAACACGCAGTCTTACACAGATGAGCCAGGGACTCCTAAGTATTATAAGCCAAAAGGGAAATCACCAGAGAATTATCTCCAAGGAATTAAGGAGTGTGTTCCTCTAGGACACAGCTGACAGCCCAGCTGAGGGTGCCTTTGCTTCAAAGCATACAACAGTGTGAGCAACAAACAGGAGTTGGAAACCACTTTGCTGCTAGAAAGCTATGACCTTGTTGCCATGACTGAAATGTGGTGCAACAAATCCCATGACTGGACTGTGTCCATCAATGGCTACAGGCTATTCAGAAGAGAGGAGGAAGAGAGGTGGAGGAGGTGCCCTCTACATCAAGAGCTGGATTGAGTGTGAAGAGTTGTTTCTGAAGAACAGCCATAAGCAGGTTGAAAGCCTGTGGGTTAAAATCAGACACCAAGGCAGCAAAAGGAAGCAAGTGGCTGGTGACTACTACAGGCTCCCTGATCAAGGGGAGCATATTTACAAAGCCTTATTACTTCAGCTACAGGCACCATTGCACTCACGGGCTCTTGTCCTTCTGGTGGCTTCAACCACCTGACATCTGCTGGAAAAGTAGCACAGCGGCCTGGCTGAGAAGGGACCTGATGGTCAAACTAAAGGAAAAGAAGCAAATATACAGATAGCTGAAGATAGGACTGACAGGTAACCTGGGAAGAGCAAGGCAGAGCTGGAATTGAACCTTACAAGGGATGCAAAGAGTAACAGGAAGGGCTTTAACATGTGTTAACCAGAAAAGGAAGGTCAAAGAGGATGTAACCCCCTGGTAAAGGGTGCTGGAAAACCAGTAACAATGGATGAGTAGAAGGTTGATGTAGTCAAAAACTTCTTTGTCTCGGTCTTCAATGGCAGTCCCTCTTCCCCCACCTGTCGAGTAGGTGGATGGCTCTCCTCCATCCTCCTCTGCATTTATTTCTGGTCAATGTTTGTATCTTGCATATGCCATAGTTCTCATCTATTCCTTCAGTGAGCTGCTTAAAGTGACACAAGCTTACCCAGCGTTTCACACTGGGTTAGGGATTTTTGGGTTTTGTTGTTGGTTTTTTTTAATGAATATCTTTTGTTTAGTTGTTTTGTCAGGTAGCTGAATTCAGTTTCACGACAATCAGTGAATGAAACTGATTGCCAGAGCTGCAAAAAACAAGCACCACGTATGTGGATGAAAAGAGGAGTGGCAAAGGAAGATCTCCCCATTTGACAGGAACTGTTAAGTGATCTCTGCATCTTGTGGAGCAGCAGCCTGAGGCTGCAGGTGCAGTTTGCTTTTGTATACCTTCAGCCTACAAGTTCTTCCTTAGAGTTCTGGGAGTGACAAAGTTTGGTCAGACCTTAGTTTTCTGTTAGTTGTGTTAAACTGCTCTTCTAAGCACAGCCCAGAATAGTTTCTGCAGGAGACTGAGTTGGGTCTCCTGAGAAACTGTCCTGGGCCACAGCTTGTAATCCCTAGCCATTGTATTGCTGGAGTTAGTTCTGTTATTTTGCTTGTGCAGGTGACCAGCCCTACCTAACATTCATGGAAATCAGTGGAAGTTTTCAGACTTTCATTTGAGAGAGAAGATACATTAAAAAAAAAAAATTATGTTTGTGATGCCACCTCTGGCTTTGTGTTGAAAACCTTTGAACTCCCGTGTAGTCCTTTGTTGTTGTTTTTTTTTTTTTTAAGAATAAAGATAAAACCATAAGGCTAAGCATTTATTGGAGTCCTTCCCATAAGAGACCTCAAAGATCTTAGTTTCTCAGCCTAACAAAATACAGAAATGTAAGCATAAAGCCATCCTTTCAGTGAGTCAGAAGACCCCACTGTTGATAGCAGCCTGTAGTGCAGAAATAGGTAAGCAAAATTGTTTGATGTAGTGTAGTCTGAGCTAGAGTTGCTGGGACTGTTGTGTACAAGTTATTGATGGTTCTACTCTGTTTATTTTGAAAGCCTTTGGGATTCATTCAGTAGAACTGTAATCTTTGTTGTAATTTGAAGAAAGTGCTTCCTGACTGATGGGGATATTTAGGGTACATATTTATGTATGTTGATGCCACTGTCTTTTTAGATTCAAATCTTATTTTATGGGAATAGTGAGCATGGTTTGACATAAGCTGTGTACAGATCTTGAAGTATCTTTTTTTAAGAAGTAATTCAAGTAGTATGTTTAATTTAAATGTCTTGCTTCAGCTTTCAGCTATATTGTTTTACATGGCTTGTAGTATAAGAGTTGTAGTCAGTGAACTCAGAGAATGATTAGGTTATTGAGAAGAGCAGACCACTTGAACTAGAAACAGTGTCTTTGCCACTTAGTCCGGGGAATTGGTGCTATTAGCCATGAATTGACTACAGGCTAAAAAAATAATTAATCGATTATTTCTTTAATGCCAGAGAGAACAGTTGTATCACTGTCTTTAATCTCCTGTCTATTAGTAAACATTAAATTGCACAGAATTGTGCTTATATTGCACCAGGTAATGTGTGTTTCACTTGATTCCTTCCCCAAAGGTTTCTGGTAATGATTTGAATGGCACAGAAGATGGAGTATCACTTCCTTTTTGAGATAGCTTAATCTGTTAGTCATTCTTCCTGCTGAAAAATAAAGGGGAAGGGGGCGGGGGGTGGAACGCAGCTGTATTGGGGATTTTGCTGCTTACTGAATCAAGCATATAAAATATGTAATCTCCATTCTTAGAGAAGCAGATGTGATGCCCCGTAAATTGCGGGGCTGCTCGGTGGATGAGCAGGTAAAATGCATGTTGGAAATCTCCTCGGTGACTCGAATGTTGGAAGCGTTTTTGTGCAGGAGGGCGGCCCGAGTGTGCGCCGGAGTCTCTTTGTCCGTGGGCGCCCCGGGTGGCGCGGGGGCTGTGCCGTGTGCCGCGCCCTCCAGCGGTGAACGCGGTAACAGCAGGAGCGACTAAGAAGTCTTTTTTTAGGAGGTGATCTTTGTTGGATTTTAAAAAATATATCCTAATCCTAAAAATATACGTTGTTATGCAATCAGCTCCATATTTTTTAGTATAAAGGGATGACTGTGATGTTCCAAATATTGGAAAACCAAGTTACTAATAGTAGACATTTCTTAGAGGACTCAGAGTCTGGTGCTGGGCCAGACCTTAATAACCCTTGTTGGACTTGGATTGACTTTGTGAACAGTCACCAGGTTCTACCTCCGCTATACTTGGATGCTCTTGGTTCTTTATACAGTCTATTTAAATGCTTTACAGTTAGTAAGCTTGGTCTCCACTGTCTGGGAAGACCTTCCAGCCCCAGACCAGCCAGCTTTGGAAACGAGATAGGCTGCATTGGAATGGCAGTGTGCCTGTGGCCAGCAAGTCCAAGTGGGCTCAGACTGCCTCTGTGTACAAGCAACTCTGGTGTCCCCGTGGATACCGTAAGCATTGGTCATTAGGAGTATATAAGGATGTTTATAGTTCTGTTGATTTTTTAAAAATTAAATTATTTTCATATTTTTTAAATAATCTACTGGAGCATCATGGAACTCCCTGTTGGAGAGAGCAGCTACAGGGTCTAACTACATTACTGATCCTTGATAATGCTACAGGAATACTACCTTGGATATTTTAATATTGTTACGTTATTTTAATTCTTTGGAGTTTTCTCCAGCTACCACCATCTTTTCTTTCCCCTTCCCCCCGCCTTCCCCACCCCTAGTCTTCTCAGTGTGTGCAAGTTTTGGGTAGTACTGTCTGCTTGCAGAAAGGTGTGTTCAAGAAATATTTTGACGTTGCTTCCTTTTTGCCAGTGTTCAGTTCAGATGGAAGAACATCTAGAATTTGTTTGTCATGGATTTAGTGAAGTTTGATTTTAGCCTAATTCACCACTAATTCAAGCCCAGGACTTCATGTATTCTTCATTTTTATGTATTTCAAGTAGGAGTGCTTGGAGAAGAAAATTATTTTGTATTCTTCTTCCCCATGCTTTGAACTTTTAGTGGTAGAATGTGACAATGTCCATTGACTACAGCAGTTAATTTTCATGCATCAGACAAGGCTTTTGGATAAAGAAAGCTAAAGAATAGGACCCATGGAATTCTAGAAAGAGGTAAAAGTTTGTGGTTAAGAACCAGCTATAGTACAGTTACCCAGCATGAAGTGTTGATTAATTATACTTTTTGATATGTAGTTAATTCTGCCTTTTATAACTAGTATTCAGGATAGCAAAGGAATAGACTTGTTTTGTCAATTGTGTGCGTGCCAGATGGAGCCTTAATATATGTCAGCAGATAAATGGGCCATTATTAAGATTAGATGCATAATGATCATTTCAGCCTTGTTTATTTAGGTCATCAACAGTAGCAGAAAATGATCTCTTACAAGTAAAAATTCTTTGGGATCTGAAAATCTTTTACTTTTCTTAGACTGCTGTGAAAATAACAGAAGTTTTGTTGTCTAGTTTTAAAGTAACACATTAAGTTAAAACTGAAAAAAACGCTCACAACCACAAGCAACTTTATTTGTTTTCAAATCAAAAATTTTCAACTTTTCACTGAGAAGTGAAGCTGATAGCTGGGTAAGCAGATGAATTTGTCCATTTACTAGATGGTACTTATGAAATTAATATTTTACCTAGTATTTCAGTTCAAGGCTCTTAGTTACTTATTTAATAGATAGTACAGTGTTCAGTTTATGTACGTATTCTTAAAATAACATCTGCTGCAATTTTAGTCTCCTTGTACTAGTGAAAGACTTTTGACATTAATAAATGTCTGTGTTTTATTTCAGGTTGCAGTGTAAGGTTTTGGAAGTCATAGCTCCAGCCCATCACAATGGAATGGCGAATGGCCACACCAGCAGTGCTGATGGGGACACAATTGTCATCAGTGACAGTGATGACTCAGAAACGCACAATAGCTCTGCACAAAACGGGTATGTGATACTTTTACTGTATGTCATTCTGACTGGGTGGAAATGAGACTAAAGCCAGATATGTCAGAGTCTGACTGAAACAAATTATTTGATCTGTATGGATTGTGAGTGTTCAGACAGCTGAAGGTGACAAGCTGAACCTTCAGAGATGCTGGTTATGCTAACACAGCAGAAAACTGCATTATGAGAAGTGGAATACCTACAGAATAATCATTGTTTATCTCTGCAATGGCAGTGTTTTTGCTGAGAGATGGTGGAAGAGCTGTGTGTACCTCTTGGTAGTTTTCTGTACTGGGAAATCTGTGCTGCTGTTGCAGAAAGTGCAGCATTTTCTGCATTTCTGCAGCCTGGTATCACTTCACTTCCATCATGGGGCTCTGAGTTGAGATTACTTTGTGACAGGAGGACATGCTTTTACTGGAACTCTCTGAGAAGTCTTCCCAGAGACTTCTTGTGTTTGTGTGCAGAAAACCAAAAACATATCAAACTTTTTTCATTGTGCATGTGTCCATATAAATATATCATTGTATTTGATGGATTTGATTATGATGTAGGTGCAGTGAAACTGTGTGTCTTATCTTGAGGAACTTTCTTCGGGCTGGAGTAGCCTAATGTTATTAGGCTATTAATTATTATTATTAATTATTATTAATGAGAAGAAAGACTTCTTGGCTTCATAGGCATGATGATGAAAGAGGAGGGTTTGAAGTGGGCCCTAATGTGGGATCTAGCAATGTACAGACTGACTTTAAGATGTCACATGGATGCAGAAATTAATCTTATTGATTGCTTCAAGATGAAGTCATGTCCTGACATGCCTAGAATAACTAGGGTGGAGCTCCTCACTTGGTTAAGAGAATAACATAGGATAAATAATTTTCAAATTTCAATGCTGTCTCTTGAAGGCATTGTCTAAGTTGTTCATGAAGATGTTCTACATATTTGAAAAAATGAATGCATTTTCAGTATTCCAAAAGGTATGTGGTGTTTGAAAGCAGGTTATTCTTGGAATTAAGCTAGTGTGCATGGAGCTGATTGTAGGATTGATCCCGTTATAGTGCTGTCACTTCCATGCATGCAAAGCTGGTGGTAAGACTAAGTCTTGCACTCCCAGTCTGTGGTTCTCCCCAGCTGATGAGTTATTTTGACAGTGCAGAGAAGGGAAGGGAAATAATTTCTTTCTCTTAGAAGGGGAATTCTTGTGAGCCTATACAGGCTTTTGAAGCAGTGTTCTGTGACCTATCTAACATTTAGGCTGCAAATTAAATTGCAAACTTCTTGTGGCTTTAAAATGCTTACTGTAAGTTTTAAGTGAGTCTGTTTATAACAAATGTGAAAGTGTAGTAACAGTTATTTTCTAGATATATTCTGGGTATATGCAGACTTGAAAAGTATTACTTCCTGTATGTGTGAAACCTGTCTGTAAGTAAAGCATTGTTGTGAATTTTTGTATGCTGGCATATGTGATTCTTTATACCATTGCTCATAACAGTAAGAAATCCCACTAAACTGAATGACATTCTTTTGTAGCCCTAATCTTTCTACATTTTGCTGTTGATGGAGAGACTTGTGCAGGGCAGTTCAGCCTGCACACAAATCTCCAGGTTTTGAGACCCAGCCTTTGTGCAAAGCTGCAGTGCTGTTAAACAATGGTACAGCAGATGCTCAGGGTGTTTGTGAGGCAGGGGGAGGGGAGCACAGCACAGATTGATGGGCCATCTGCAAATATTTTTCCTAAAGAATCTGTAAGGCTAGAGAATCTTAACTGAAAATAGATGTCATTAGAGATCCCAGCCTTTCTGTGACCCTACTCCTCCTGTCTGTATGGGGCAGAAATAGCTGTGCAGTTTGCACCAATGTTCCTGCTGACCTATTCTGTTGTGTTCTGCAGTAAAAGTTGGGGTGGTGCAGGAAGAAAGAGGCTATGATGCTCTTAATTTCCCTCAGAAAAACAGGCTGCCTTCTAAGGCCTGGATTGCAAAGCAAAAGGTAGCAATCTTCTAAATTCTTAAAACATTTATACTGTGCCCTAGGAGCCTCTGGTACTGTAGGATAGTGATCACATTGAATAGCAGTATTCATACCTTAAACTGCTAGACTTCTAAAGGTAAGGTTGAGCTCTAGTGTTGGCTTTAGCGCTTGGCAGCAGCCTGGAGGTTGAGGGGCTTTTGCTGCCAAATGCATACAATTCAGCTGCAAATTAATTATTCATGGCATTCCTTTTGCCGGGGCTATGAGTAGTGTGAATCATTAAGCATCATCAGAAATACTAGAAAAAAGTATTCTTGGTTTGCTGGCTGGTTTATGGCATTAAATTTGGGTTTTTGTTCAATTTGAATTGAAGATTAATTTTGGGGAAGGGCTGATTGTTTCTGCAAATTTTGGGATATAAGAGGTAACAGTTTTTGGAAATTATGTCAGTGGAACTTTACCATCCAGGCCCTTTACCATCTTCAAATGAGTTTTCCAACTTTATTTGGAGAAAAAATTATGAAGTGGGTATGTCAGAATGTGGGCATAGCTTGTCATTAAATCTATATAATATCTTCAGTACAGTAAATCTTTTTTCATCTTTAATTCTTATCTTTGCTTTCTTCATCTCACATTTCTCCACTGCTTGAATCTGAGAATAATGATGATGGGTAATAGTCCTCTTTATATTGTAAGGAAAGACCAAAGTACTTGAATCAAAGATACCTTAAAATTTTCACCAAAAAGTTAAAAGTTGGGATTTTGTTGCAGAGTGCTGTTGTCTTTGTCCCTTGAATGTTGTTCTTAACAGTCTTCAGGTTTCTCTGTATTGTTGTTGAAATTTTATTACAGTTGCAGAAAATATTTGCAATTCCAAATGGGCAGTTCTTATTATTGCTTGGTACAGAGTTGCTTGTCAGTGGCAACCTTCAAAGGTGTGCAGAGGCAGCCTTGCTATGGGGGTCAGTTTACTGACAGGTTACTTCTGTGTAAGGCTTGCACTGGAGCATGACGAGACCATAAATTATGTTATTTAGCTAGAATTCTTCAAGGGAGTTTTTTCCATTCCCAAATTTAGTCAAAGAGAAGAAGAAAAGTCACTGCCTCTTTCTGAAAAAGTGGGACAGAGGTCTTTTTAGCACTTCTGGACAGCATTCTGGATCCTTTAACTCAATTGCAATTTTTCTACTTCTGTTAATACAGTAAGATACAGGTAGCTGTGGCAGGACTCAGACCAGATGGTAGATTGGTGTCCTGGAGAAGGTAATTGGGAAGGACAAGATTGCAGGAGCAGAGTTTGTTTAGCCTGAAGAAAAGGAGGCTCGAGAGGACCTTAGCTCTCCCTACAATCACCTGAAATGAGGGTGTAGTGAGCTGGAGGTTGGTCTCTTCTCCCAGGTAGCAAGTGGCAGGATGAGAGGAAATGGCCTCAAATTGTGCCAGGGAAGGTTTATATTGGATAATAGGAAAAACTTCTCCACTGAAATGTCAGGCATTGGAATAGGCTGCCCAGGGATGTCATGAAATCAGCATCCCTGGAAGTGTTCAGAAGGCTGTGCGGATGTGGCACTTGAAAATGCGGTTTAGTGATGAACACGGTGGTGCTAGGTTGGTAGTTGGACTCAGTCTTTGAGGCCTTTTCCAACCCTACTGATTCTGTGGTTCTAAGGTTTCAGAGGTTACTTGGTGCTGTCAAAATGTAGCATAGCAGTAGAGTAAGAAGAAATTTACATTCGGGTCATGTGATCACCATGCCAAAGTAATTGAAGGCTTGATGAGATTATTACTTGTTAGTGGTTCGGTATAACCTTATGAAAAACGCAGGATTCTGACACAAGTACTAGCCACATTCACTTTAGTGCAGTAGAAATTAGTGTAGTATGGGTGAGTCAGTTGAGGTTTTTACCTACTGAATTACAAAATGCAAATACAAATGTATTTTTTTCCTTTGGATTTAGCTGTGTGTCAGAGCTGTGCTGTGAAGATTTTTTGTAAGGGATCTCTGCTGTGAAATGGATCTAACCCTTACTAACTCTAATGTGTTTTATATAATGCTTTACAAAATAAAAGATTACCAAAAATAATAATAGTTTTATGCCAAAGCTGCTAGATAATCTATTATATAGATATA
>VXBI01008156.1:26256-78437 GCA_013397375.1 Toxostoma redivivum | reverse complement strand
ATGGATATAAAATTATTAAAGCTTTCTGTTTGTATTGAATGACCTTTTTCTTCCTCTTTTGCACTAAGCAAAATTTTTACTATAAATTTGGAGGAGGATATCAGGAATATATTTACTTCCTGTGATAATAACTGGAAATTCAGAAACTAAGCAGAAAAAATGTAGTGTGTTTTGAAATTATGTTTGGACTATTATATATGATCCACTGAAGTTGAGAAAGATTTACTTAAACTAAGAAGTAAAGATTAACGATAAAGAGTTGAAAATTTGATTATTCTTTGGGCCCTGAATTTCATTGGAGACAGTATGGAAGCTTAGAATCTATTCAAAATGTATAAATAGGCTGATAAACGTTTGGTTTAATGTCGGCACTCTGATGCCTTTTATTTTGTATCTGAACATTTTCTATTTGGGTCATTCTTCAGCTTGCTGGACTAAAGGACTGGAAACCCAATGGTGTGTGATGAGGTGCAAGCTTGTCATTCGTACTATGCAGAAATTCCTAGGGACAGCCTTCATTACTTTAGCTTTCCTGTCTTGACACTGGAGTTGGTCATAGAAGACCAAATCATGGTATGACCAGAATATGAAGCCTCTTTTGACAAACTTATGTAGAGATGTTAAAATCTTGCCAGTGGAGATATACTGGATTACAGTATGATCTCTGTTTTGTTAATATGAGTAGCTGGGTGGGATTTTTTCTGTTACATTTCTTAAACTGTGTTTGGTCCAAGTGACTCAACATTAGACTTCAACTGTGATGTGCATGCAGTATCATTCAAGACACTGCATGCATGTCACAGCACTTATCTGTAGGTCTAGTAGATGTGTTGCTGTTTCCAAGTCTGTCTTCTTTTTTTTTTTTTTGTCAGTCCATTTATTATCAACTATGCTGATAATTTAGTCAGTATGAAGTGTTTTTCTTTAGAACTTTGCAAATTGATCTTACCTGAAATGACACTAATGGTGAACAAATACAGTTTCATTTAATCTGAATTAATATATTTATTAGGCATTGGAATATTAATATTTCTTGTATTTCTTTTTCACTGAGTTAGTGGGGGAAAACAAGAATTGTAGCAAATTTTATTTTCAGCAGCATTGTAAAGTACAGTTCTCAACATCTTGTGCATGTTTTTCACAAGGCTAAAGAACAGCAAGTGATGTACTGGTTTATTTTGTCACAAACTCCTGAAAGCATTTTGTAAATGCTGGAAGGACTGACAATGGTGAAATGCATAGTTTTAAATCTTCTAGTTCATCTACATAGCTGCTTCAACTTTCCTTCTTGATGAAATAAGATGATGACTGAATTCTTCCTGATAAAGCAGTGCAACTCTTGATTACAAATTGTCATCTCAGGAGAAGTTAGTTCTGTTGTTTAATACCAAAATGCAACATTATTTATTTAAAGTCTTATTAGTTTAGCTCTGTTCATGAAGTCTGTCCATAAATACACTATTCTTCTTACAGTATATTGTCTATGGCAAAACCTCTCTTTCTTGTAGAGGAGTGAATTTTGGTAGCGCATCAGACCTGGGTGTTATCCACCTAGGAAGAGGTCTAACAAAGCAATTAACATTACGTTAAAACTGAAGAAATACTTTCCTTGAGGGGTGAAAAAAGTCTAATTCTCTGTAGCAATACCTGTAAAAGGGAAGTACGCTTGGCTTATAAAGCCTGTAACTGGATAAGCATTTAATTTAACTATGATTTCTGTTACTTTCTGTTATTTTACCTTGTTGGTAAAGTGTCTGGTTTGTTTTTTTTCTAAAGTGTTATTTTTGAAAAATATTTTAAATAGCTTTTATTTGTTTTGCAATGCAATTGGTAGATCGCGGGCTACTGTTTTTATTAATTCTATTTCTTTCTGTCTCTTGGACTGTTCCTCATCATCTTTTTCTCCTTTTTCCTGTCTTCCTGTTGCCATAATATTCTCAGTGCTCATTAAGAGGACAATTTTCTGAAGTATAGGGATGTATTATTACTTGTGTCTCTTCCTTCTTTCCCTTCTTATCTCCCATTTCCTTGCTAAGAAAACATCCCTTATTATTCTTCCTGTACCTTTCAGGAACTGGTTTTATTGCAGATTTATAATACAGTAGCAGAAAAGTTGGCACAAATTAATAGGGCCTCTCTGGTACTGGTGGAAATGACAAGCTGGGTATTTTCAAGAGGTCCATTGTGTAGGCATATAATTATATTAAGTGTGCAAAATATGAGGGTGATGATAAGTGAATGTAAACTTCTAATTTTTAAAACTTTTTTCCCTAGGGAGAAGAAAGCCATAATTGATCCTTCTTTGTTCAAATACAAAGTCCAACCTATTAAAAAACACCTATATGAACCTGTTATTGTTAAAGCATCTCAACTAAGGTAAAAATTAGTATGTGGAAATTAAAATTGTTCTTTCTAACTGTGAATTGTGTAAGATGTTTTTGATAGAAAATGGCATTTTGAAACAGTTAGATCTGTTAATTAAAAGCACTGGAACAAAATACTGTAATGCAGGCTTTCTGTATCAAGCATTCCAAGCTTTGCTAACTTTAACACAGGTACCAACTCCTTGCAAGTCTCTGCTTTCATTGGTGCACAGATGAGACCTGATGTTGTTGTCTGCAAAAATCAGATTAATTACCCAGTGGGCAACAAGTCAATAATTACACACTCGACAGAGACGCTGATTATTTGTTTCAGAGGATGTGCAAGCCTAGGTGATCAGTGGTATTCCATAAGTCAAGCACATTTTAGCGAGCAAATGTATTAGTGTTCATTGGCTACAAGTTACATAGTTCTCTTACTAATTAGTATTCTATTTTCTATTGGTTAATTATTCCAATTAATTGATTAATTACTGCATCTTATAGTAATTAGTTCACATGCTCAGCCTTTGTCTTTTAAGTCAGTGAGTTTCTTGTGCCGGTGGTCCTGAGTTGGTGGCCGCAGATTTCCCCTGCAGAATTACCTTTTACCCAGTTCAAGCTGATTCGGTACAGTTGCTTGGTTGGGTTTCCTTATCTTGGGAATTCTGCTCGGTGTCTTTGTGACCCCTAAATTCTGCATTCTTTGTGTCCACTGTCACTTTGCATTCTTCTGGAGTTTTGTTAACCTCCCCCTAGTTCTGCTTTAACAAGGCAATTCTACCAACAAATAATTTATTTTTCTCATACCTGGATGTCATTTATAGTTGCTAAGAACCAAGGTCTCTGTTTCATGCATTAAATTTCCCTTTGTGTTGATTAGGCTTGAAAGTATACGAAGATCAAACATCAAAGAACATCCTTTCTTAAGAAAATTTTTATATATTCCACATTTTGCAACACTGTGACTTCTGATACCTTGGCTACTGTTATGATTGATGGAGTAGGTGGAAAAAAGTTTGAGAACCTTAATAATAATAAGCTATTGGTATTGTGAGCACTCTGGTAGCATTGATGGTTTGAAATGTTGGAGCAGACATTGGCAATCAGATTGATTTAAAATAGAAAGGTGTAGAGGTTTTGCTACTTAAATAACAAATTTGTCTCAAATTTAGTTAAAATATATGTTTAGAGTAGATTGTGCACCAAAACTTTATATAAACTGGGTGCTGTAAACAAACTTCAGTTTTTGTGATTACAAATCATTTAGTTCCTGCACAAATCAGGATTTGTTTTTTCGTTAACTCCTCCTGTGTAGTGAAGTTTTTTCCTTCCCATGAAGTAATGCAGGTTCCTGGGAATGCCAGGAGCCAGTGGAGTGCACACTGTCCTCTAGAAAGAATTGGCATAGCTTGACTAAGTAGTGTGTGAATTCACCTTGTCACTTGTTGACTTTGCCTCCCTGCTTGAGAGATGTGAATGCTGCTTTCCTGCTGTCCCTCTTTATTTGCCCTCCCTCTCCTGAAACAATCAGACTTGAGTTTTATTTAGGAATTTTAAGAAGTATTTGAAGGATCTACCATGCATCAAAAGAGTGTTTATAAAAGAGGACATAACAGAATCTTCAAAATAAAAATTGCAGATGCACAAACCAACTTTTATGTACTACTTGAGGTTGTTTTATTCGTATAGAAAATTGTAATTCAGTTGCAGTTTCAAAGAATGGTTGTTAATTGCAATAGTAAGGGTGTTATTTATAATTAAGAAAATAAGAAAAAGATCAATCATATGGTCTGTCACATGTAATCTTGCACATACTTTTGACTGTACTTAAACACTAATTAAAGATGTTAGTTGATAATGCTACGTTTCTTTCCTAATACAGCCGGAGGAAACATCTCTTTTCTCGTGATAGACTTAAACTTTTTCTGAAACAACACTGTGAACCACATGATGGAGTAATTAAAGCTAAGGTAAGCAAGAAGAAATAATTTATTGGATAGAATATTGACACTATTTATAGTAGTTTTTGCTCTTCTCTATTAGCTGCTCCTTTTAAAAACTACATCAAATTTATTTTTTTGTAAGTATAATATACTTTTTCAAAGTAAAAGGTGAATAATTCAACTTTTTGTTCAAAACCAGGTTTTTGACTTCTGCTTGTAAACAAGACTGTAATTTTTCTGGACATGAATCACAGTTCTTTAATTTCTTCTTTGGCTACTAGTTTAAAAAAGTCCCCAAAATAGAAAAGAGCATTTACCTAGAAAAATTTTATTTGTTGAAACATAATATACTTTTGATTAGTCTAGCACATGAATTGTTTTCATTCTTCAAGATATGCAGCTGGTATTTCTAAGTCAAATAAAAATTGTTTCTGTGTTGGTACAATAAACCAATGTTATTCTGTTCTAACGCTTTTAGCTGGAAAATGTTTTATAATAGTTTGAATTTGGTCTCCAGATCTTCAGTGAGACAAGTACCAGAGTTTAGGTGGCTGGAATGGGTTTTTGATAAGGCCTTGGATGTTGACTATGCATGTTTTTGTAATCTTAGGTGTATGGTGGTACTTAATACAACTCAGACTAAATTTCACATCTTAGTGGGCACCAGATGACTGAGAATTTGAGCAGCTTTTCCCACAAGGCAGCAATTTCCCTTGCCTTGCTTGCTGTACCACAAGAGATCCTGAACTCCTTCACTGTATTGCAGCCTTGACCCTGGAATCCTTGCTATCTTCTTGTTTTTAGAAAGTAGCAGGGCTTTTTATTATGTCTGTTGTTTTCTCATACAGCTGTTTAACTGCTCAGTCTGCACAGGAAGGCTCGGAGAGATGAGAGTCAGTGAGTCTTGCCTCTGAAAGTTGTGGAAAATAACAAAGGCAATTAATTTCTAAATAAATTTGTAACTCTAGAGTCTGTCTCTTCTAAAGAAATGGAAATAGAAGAAAATAGAGCTGAAAGGGATAAACCACCCCATTCCTTGGGCTTGTTAGTGGTCATTTTGACCCAGCTCACTTTACCACATTAAGGACTAGTGATCTATTAGTGATGCTTTGTGGAGCCTCAGGAAAACTGTTACATTCTGTATATGTGTATTTGTCATCTTGTCTTTATTTGGGCTTTCTGTGGAGTGTCTTCTTGTCCTCTTGCTGATTGCCTTGCATTTCAGTTGTGTGAATGTGTCCTATCTGGAATGTCTCCTTTATATCCTTCATCTGTATTGTCCAATAAGGGCAGATCTCCTGAAGTCAGCAGGCTGAGAAAGTAGACTTGAAAAGAAACTTTGACAGTTTGGAACAATCTTCCTCCAGAAAAAAAGTACCTGTGTAATAGAGAATTATGTAATTCTTCAATAAGTTACATTTCTGCTGATAGCTGTCAAAATTTATTCTTGATGCACTTCAGTAACTTGCTGGGAAGACATTGTCTAGCTGTGTTTGCTAAAAGGCGTATAAAAAAACAACATTTTACCTAATGAAGCCAAATTCTAGTTTCAGATGTGCTACATACATTATTATCATTATCCACTTGGTAGATTAACTCTTCACTTATACTATTTCAGAGCTTTATTTCTCATCCTCAGTTAAGCAGTTGTGGATAGTTACTCTTACTGTCTTCTTTTGTGAATTAATGATTGATTAATTAGCTTATATTTATAAAAAGGTAAGAATTGCACCATGAATATCTTTTTTCATCTTTCTTACTAAGGCAACATCAATTGAAAAGTACAATCTAGCAGAACAAAACTTCTCCTATTTCTTTCCCGATGAACCACCCACATTTATCTTCAGTCCTGCAAGCAGACGGCGAGGGCGACCTCCAAAGAGGGCATCTGCAAGTCTTGTAAGTAATAGCACTTTTAATCCCAGATGAAGACACATCAGCATAGTCTATGAAGTTCTTCCATTTGCCTGAATTTTCAGGTCATGTGAAATACAGGGTTGACATTGTGCTTTTTTTTATTTTGAGGGCAGTTGGGATATATTCCACAATTGCTCTTAAAGTAATTGCTTTATAGTTAAGCTGGTGAAAGGGATCATACTTGATATGTTAGCTTCTTATTTTTGTCACTATTTCTGGAATCCCATCAAGAAACTAGTTTTTCAGTGTGTTGTGATGACAGAGTACTTGTCCATTCTGGGATCAATAAATAATTTGCTAAAAAGCTTTCATTTGAATTCTCAGATAAAATTATGTCACTTGCCCTCAGATACAGATATGTCACTTGCCTATATTTAAACACTGAGACTCTTAGTCACTGTACTACTTCATTGTATTCTAGAGAACAGTTGAAAAATTTGGAATATCTTTTGCTGGTCTTTTCACTGTAATTATTGTGTTCTTTTTTTTTCCTCTCCACCTCCAAATTCTCTTATCAGGAGGACAATATTACACCTAAACAAAACACCCCAGGAAACAAAAGCAAAGTATCAAGGGAAAGGGCAAGGTTCCAGAAGCAAAAAGAAGATGTGCAGGCCATAGGTAAGTTGAAGTTTACTCATATGATGAGTAGAACCAGTTTTTGCAGGTTTGAGAGCAAGCCATAATTAAAATGTTTCTAGGGTTGTGCCTTTAAAAGGGAAAAATGTATTAAGAGTGTACTGCCACACCACTCTGGCCAAGTGTTCCTTTCAGTTGTTAGCATGCTTGTTTCCTGGTTTTATTTTTTTTTCTTTGCTAGTTGACTGAATTGGGGGAAATGTAGGGAGCTTGTGGTCCAACTGTGTTGGTTTCTCTCTCAGATAAATAAAGAACTAAACAATTTTTTGTAGAAGTTTGGATGGTGAAGTTGTGTGTAAATTTTACCAGCTGAAGGTATATCAAAGCATGAAGGTGTAACACAAAAATCGTTAGTTTTTCCGTTTATGCATTTTCCTCATACAACAGTCTCAAAATTTAAAAGAACTGAAATAGATTCTGAATTTTTTTGGTTTAAAAGAGCACAAATAATTTCAGAGATTTTTGGTTTGGACTGATTGAATTATTTTGGCTTCATTTTGGCCTGTTCCTTATCAATTTAAATTTGATTTCAAATGAAGTAAGGGGACCCATATGCCTTTTCTTTGGGTTTAACTAGATAAACTGGTATGTCTTATTGAGGACAAAGGTCAGACAAGGAGATATTCTTCTGAATTGTAAGGAGCCATGTCCTTTCTAAGGAAAGGCTTTCATGTGTGGTAGTATTTTAGTGAACTGGTTCCAGTCTCTCATTTCCTTGAATATAGACTTTTTTTATGATGGCAAGGACATTTAGAAATTACCTAGTCCAACATCTGCTTAAATAACAGCAAAGTTGTCTGATACTGCTTTGGGCCTTTCGTTTATAGGAGACGAGGACATTAGAATTTCATGTGTTCATTAAATTTGTGTGTCCACATTCTTTTACAAGAAGCATCTGTTTGTTCATGTGCTGTCAATGACAGCATAGTCTGAGGTAAACAGCTGATCAGCATCAAAGCTGCTTCCTCTCTTGTATGGACAGACATTGCAGCTTCTAGAAGACTAGTTAAGAAACATTTTCACAATGTGAAAATACAGCAAAATACCAAGTACCTTGAAACATTAACCTTCTTAGTATGTTGAAGACTCTCGGGATCAGCCTCACTGCATTTGTTTGCCAGGTAGAGACATTGCTGGTTTGTGCAGTAGAAGGAACCTAGCCCATTTTCAGAATGTTACAGGAAAATATAATAAAAATATTTCTTGTTATTACTATCCACTTGGTAAGAGTAAGGATCTTTTTTCATTTCGTTCACTTATGATTCTGGCTTTCCTGTTTATTCAATTAAAACAGTAAGACCTCCTTTTGTTTGTTAGCTGTGTGTAGGATGATAGGCACTGTCTGTCCACAGGAAGTAGAAATTTGGATCCTGTTGTTCTACACATGATTGCAAAGAAATCTGCATCTCTTCAGGCAGTAGCATTTATTATCATTTAAAGTTCAGCTTAAACTGTGTAACTGAAGTAAAATTTGTACAAAACACACTGAAATACTACGTAGGTTTCAAATGTATTGACTTCAGTAATTCAGTAATAACTAAATATTTAAAGAGCACTTATTTAAAGGTTTTTACTATCACAGATATTTCACGGATGTATGCTTCATCTGGTTGTGACATGCTTTTATTTAACCAGTCATTACTAAATATGTTGCTGTAATTATATGTTGGAATAAGTTCTCATCTTTATATGTCAATTGCTAGAAACCAATAAACAAGTAATAACCTTCTGTGTACTCATAAACCCAGATATATTTAACTTTATCACCTGTTGACAGCCTTGTAAAACATGTCTAATACATAGGCTTGGAACTCTGATTCTGTAAAGAACTTCCAAGTGTTTGAATTTCTGATTGCTGTGGAAACAATTCAGTAGTCATAACAATATATTTTTCATATGGTAATTATAAAAATATCAGTCTATTTATTGGTTAAAACTCACATTTTACAAAAAAAAACACTTAAGTTTGGTTTTTTCCTTTGTAGCTTTTGAAAAAGCTAAATTAAAGCAAGAGAAGGCAAATGCTATGGAAGCTAGGAAAAAAGAGAAAGAAGATAAGGAAAAGAAGAGAGAAGAATTAAAGAAAATTGTGGAAGAAGAAAGGATGAAAAAGAAAGAAGAGAAAGAGAGACTCAAAATAGAAAAGGAAAAAGTAATGCTTTTGAAGTATATGTGTTTCATACAGGAGCATGGCTTTCTAGTTTCCTTGTTTCTTTGTCGCTGTTTCAAGTTATTTTACATTAATCATTTTCAGTTCCTAGAAATGCACTTTAGAAGAATAGGCAGTTACAAGGCTTGATGATGGGTTGTATTTCTGGTTAGCATTCTCTGTAATTTTTGTTTACCGGAAGTTCATTTTGAATTTGAACTTACTTCAGAAGTAATGTGGTGGACTTGGGTTTTTTTTTAGTCAATAATGCATAAAACTATTTGATTTAATGGTTATCTTCTTTTTGAAGAATCTGTTCTGCATCAGATTGACAGCATATCTAATGGTTGTGAGTTTCTGTGTGGATTCTTTGGATGTAAATTGCTAAATAACTTTTTGTCAACTTGTATATGAAGAAATTATATATACACATTCACTATCTTATTTTGATGGTCTTTTTTGAGGCAACTTTCATATATGCTAATTTTTGATATTTTTTTGCTTCCGCCACTTCCATTAAAAAGAAAACAAAACCCAAAGTACGCCCCAACAAAAGCAATAACTAATTCAACAAAGTATCATATCATTTAAATATTTTTGGCAATCTCATTTTATACAAAACAAAAATGAATAGATTACTCTGTTCTAATTAAATGGGATGTTTTGCTTTTCAGTGTGATTGAGTAGTAAGTGATGCAGTTTTAGAAATTGCCATAAGGCCATGTAACAATATTTATATACAGTTGTGACTTTTTCTCAGGAAAGAGAGAAGCTGCGTGAGGAAAAAAGAAAATACGTGGAATACCTGAAACAGTGGAGTAAGCCTAGAGAAGATATGGAGTGTGATGACCTTAAGGTACGATTGAATTTGGAATAGCTGAAGACGGTAGTTTGCAGGGTCCCCAGATGGATTAGATTGCCTAATGCAGAGGCAAACGTAGATCTAATTGGAATGGTAGAGGCTGTGAGTCACCTGCTGTGTGTAATATGCATTTCCCAGTGGAAATGTTAATAGGATCATCTGCATCTGCATTTTCAACCTCCAGAAAAGCTTTACAGGCTGTGCTCAGTCTAAATGGAGTATGTTCAGAGTGCTGGCATTACTGAGTGAAGGGTATTGAGTATATTTGATTTTTCTGTTAAGTATACAAAATGAGCTCACTTAGAAAAATGTGAATTACTTAAAAGATTTGTGTAATGAAAAAACTAAATTTTTGGCTACAAAAGTTAGAAAAGACTTTGGCTTGTTACTTCCTGTGGCATTCTTTTGATTGAAACTGTAGCAATATAGTGTATATACTATATATGTCATGTTTAATGAGCATCTTTCATAATGATACTGGAAACCTGTAGAAAGTAACAAGAATTTGCTTCTCAAAGATCTTAGGTTTCACCTAAGAGTATAGTGTGGCTGTACATAATAGAAGATTTTTCTAGTATTATATGTTTATGTACGCTTTATTGGGATTCATTTTGACAGGGGATAGCAAAGGGGGGGCAAATCGTCAGAAACACAAGGATGAGAGTTTGAGATACACAGGGAAATGTAACAAGTGCAAGGAGGGCAAGTGGAAAAAAGGAGAGTGTTAACAAATGAATTTAAGTGAAAGCAGTGATTGGAGGGATATGAGAGCTGAACATATTTTCAAGGAGAGCTGTATGGCCATTGAACATGGGAGTGAAAACTTCTAGGTATATAGAAAGGGAAAAAGGCCATTGCTGAAAGGAGAGCAAGCTGTGAAAACAGTGCTGCTGTATGTCTACTGGAAAGAAAAAAGGAGGATGGAAAAGCAGCATCATCACTACAGTGAGACTGCTGTGCTTCTCTCCCCACTCTACTTTGTGCCAGTGCAGCCTCATGTGGAGTACGCTGTGAGATTTTGGTCACTGCAACATAAGAAAGACATTAAGGTATTTGAGAGTGTGCAAGAGAAGGAAAAAAGGATGGTGAAGGGCCTGGAGAAGAAGCCGTATGAGCTGTGGCTGAGATCACTTGGTCTGTTCAGCCTGGAGGAGACTGAGGGGACACCTTGTCACAGTCTACAGCATCCTCTTGAGGGGAAGAGGAGGGGCAGGCACTGATCTCTTCTCCGTGGTGATCATGACAGGACCCAAGGGAATTGCCTGAAGCTCTGTCAGGGAAGGGGTTAGGTTGGATATTAGAAAAAGCTTCTTCACCCAGAGGGTGGTTGGGTACTGGAACAGACTCCCAAGGGAAGCAAGCACCAAGCCTGATGGAGTTCAAGAACCATTTGGACAATGCTCTCAGGCACAGGATGTGACTCTTCACATGGATGGTCCTGCGCAGAGCCAGGAGTTGAATCGAAGATCCTTGTGGTTCCCTTCCAACTCAAAATAACCTGTTATTTTGTGATTCTGTGAATTGACAAGAATATAAATAAAGATGGGTGGGGACTGCTTTTGAAAAGATTCCCTTCTCTGGGAATTTATTAAATAGCCTTACTGTGTTCTTCTGAAGCATAGTATTCGGCTTGCTTCTTTTTAATATCTGTGAACTACCACATTTGTGGAAAGGAGACATCATTCTGAAAATTATTCAACTATATGTGCTAAGAAACAGTAAATGAAGACAAATCTTGAAGAATTACATGAAGATAGTAATTTCAAAATCAAACTTGGTGTTAGGCACTGTTATCTGTGATTTGGAAGTGGTGTCTCTGTTAAATGGTGTTTTATATGGTTATGTCAGCTCCCTTTAATGTCTTCAGCTACCATAAGTGCCTTACAAATGCAAATAACCCAGTACCAGAACACACAGTTGTTAGACATGATCTTGCATATTCTAGTATTAGATGGGTGTGTTTTATATGAATGCATTAGGGTTTTGGTTTGCTCGTCTTTGCAGGCAATCATAAGTAACTTTTAAGACTGTGTTTATTTTTGCTTGTCCAAACAGTTCAGGAAACTGAAATTCAAAACTCTTGTGATATAATACAGGTATAAAGGAAAAATCTTGACAATGTTCTTAACTTGTAGTGGGATTAACTTAATTTAATAAAGATACAAACTTCATGGACATGAGTAAACTTCGTTATCAAAAATTTTACATTCAAGTTGCATGCTCTTTGGTTTCCAAAGTTAATACTATCACCAGTGTTAGCATGGTAACTGATCATGTGTCCTGTGGGACTCTTTTTATTAAAATGTAGGGAAACTAAATGAATACCTTCTTTAGAATAATAGACTCTCTGGTTTTGATCACTTGTGTACTTTGCACAAACCAAATACTGTATTAAGTGGTCCTATTTGGTTTGCAGGAACTTCCAATTCCAATGCCAGTGAAGACAAGACTTCCTCCTGAGATCTTTGGTGATGCTCTGATGGTTTTGGAGTTTTTACATGCTTTTGGGGAACTTTTTGATCTTCAAGATGAATTTCCTGAAGGAGTGACTTTAGGCAAGTTGTGGTTTATGTGGCAAGGTGCCCCATTCTGGTGGTTTCCCTTTTACCAAACAACCAACATCTTAAGTGCACACAAGTACCACTGCTACAGAATTTTCTGTGTGGTTTTAATCTGTCAGTGCTAACACAAGCAGATCAATCCAGTTTTCAGTTCATGCTCAACTCCAAGGGACTTGTAAAATCAAAATTAATTTTGGTGTACAAGTTGTTAGTCTGCTTATCAAAATATTTACCTGTAGCTTTTTCTTGCAATTATATATTAAGAAAACAATGTTTAGTCAGCACTCTTTCTGGCACCATCACTCTAGGAATATATGCAGTAAACTATGGAAACATAATTTAATTATCATACCTGAAAGGAAAAAAATGTTTTCATTCTTCAGTACATAACTTTTTTTCCAACTTTGCGGCAAAAGTGACGCTTGTTAAACTTTATTCACAGAGGTTTTAGAGGAAGCTCTTGTAGGAAATGACACTGAAGGCCCACTATGTGAATTGCTGTTTTTCTTCCTGACTGCCATCTTTCAGGCAATGGCCGAAGAGGAAGAGGAAGTGGCCAAAGATCAAATAGCTGATGCTGAGACCAAAGGTCAGATCTTTAATTTTACTGCTGAAAAGCTGAAATTGCACTGAAATTAACTTTAAGCTGCATGATTTGTGGCATTCCTTTGTTTAACCTTGTCTTATTATGCATGGATATTGTACGTAAATGGGCTTGTGTTTTCTCTTTTGTCTGAAATTGAAGCCTTAAACTGGGTATGGACCACAGAGTCTGGGGAGAATAGAGAAAATGGAAGCTCATTGTTGCTATGATTGTATCCAGCACAGCATAATAAGCTTTTAACAGCATTGCTTGTGTTTTGGAGGTGCAGGAAGCATGTTTATCATCTTCCTCTTCCTCCAGCACTGTTACATGTTTCTCCTGAGGGTCAGGAAACAAGTAATTTTCCTATGTCTTCTCGAAGATATCTATAAAAAATCTGTACCTAACTAGATTAAAAACTAAAGCTCCCCAACACAACTGTAATGGAGAATTGAATATTCATTGTCCTTCAAGACTTGAAATTATGCATCTACAGCTCCTGGATTAATACCATGTGTGTTCTTTCAGTAAAGACTCTCAGTACTCTGACTTTGATCTTTGCTCTAAAGCTGATGTTGCCTCCATTTTCAGAGGCATTTGGTGTATACTAACCTCTGATCAGAGGGAGGTGCAGGCTTTGTTACAAATTTGTGGTCTTGTGCTTATGGACTGCCAAATTTGCTGACTAAAGGAGAAGCTTTGACCTATCCTACTAGCCTTTATTTCATTAGAGATAGGTACATAAGAGCACTCCCTGTTTGAAGTCAGGTGAATTCTGTGGTGCCCCTGCAAGCCAGATGTATGAGTTACATGAAGGTTCCTTTAATTCCTCCTTTGAAGATTGTTTATTTTCATGCTTAAGATTCATGTCCAGTCTATAAATTATCTTTATATAAAGCATGGGCACTGTCTTCAATAACAGAGGCTGCTCTTGTTAATTGAATAAAGTTATAGATTTGAGACAGCGTTAATAAATTTAGACTGTATTTTACTGTTTAATTTAGCAGTTAAACTGTATTTGTTAACTACTAAGAGTATTGCCTTGGCAATACAAGCAAGGATTCCATTATCAGGTAATCATAGAATAGTTGATTAGATTCTATATTATTTATATGGCTGATCAGAAAAAACGTAATGTAACTTTTAATTTGACATAATTGGGCTGACTATTGCAAAAGTCTGCCATTTTGTTTCTAGTTTAGCAGAGTTGTGGGTAAGGCACTTCATTTATTATGTTTTACTTTTCTCAGAACTTTCATTTCTTGTCACTCCTGTTTAGACGTCTTCTTTCCCGTAAACGAATTACGTAGTCTTGGCTTTGTAATTCTGGCTAACCAAACTAGCAGTAGTCAGCATGTTTGCTCAGTTAAATTCTGTACAGGCAGCGTTTCTGCAACAGGGAACACTGTGGATATGTGATTTTGGGGTGTACAGTACTTTCTCAAAGTGTGTTATATAGTTAAAGTGAGAGGGGAGGTGCAGAGATTCATTTTGCAGTGTCTGGGTGACAGTTTTCAAGCAACATTAAACATCGTAGAGGAAGGACTCTTGTGGATTTGCATTTTATGTATTGTTTGTATAGTTTGTGGTTTTATTTTGGCTTGGTGACTTTAACTGCTTCATAATTTGGATTTGAATAAAGTGAAATTGTTGAAACAGCATACAGTGCTGAAAATTCTCTGCCAACCCTCTGGAGAAATATCTGTAAGTGCTGAGGAAACGTTTGTTTAAGAAACAAGAACTTACTATATCTCCCTTTCACTTCCCTGCTTTCCTGGTCAGTTTGCTTATGTATGATGATCATTAAGTGCAGGTGCTTGATTTGGTGAATTATGATTTATTTGTAATGTTTTAGTAATTCTGTTTGTGCAGAACAGGCTGTATCCGAGTTACAGATAGAAAGTGTAAAATGAATGGTGATAGCCAGTGTCAGCATACATGGTTGGTTTGAGTTAATGCTTCCTAAAAACAAATTTATGATAAGAAAAACAGTTCATTTGAGGAAAGGAAGTACAGGTGTTCTTGCATTGCTACTTGTCTGCGCTTTCAAGCGTGTTCCTGGATTTGTTCTTGCTGCCTTTTATGTTGCCATTGTGCATGTTCTGTGTGTTGCGGTTGCTTTAACAGCTTATATGGTGTTCTCCCTATATATAGCATGTGGTGCATGCCCTTAGCTTTTAGTTGGATTTTTTCAGTTGCATTGAAGGATCTGTAAATTTTTGTTTGGATGTTGAATTGAGTTTTGAATACATTGATGCATCTGTAAATATCATCCTTCTTTTCGCTTTGTCTGCAATTCTCAAAACACAGCTTCCTTTCCTCCCCTCACAGTACAAATTTTAATTTGCACTAGAATAAAGTGTTTATTTCCTTAAAGATTTAACAGAGGCTTTGGATGAAGATTCAGACCCCACAAAATCTGCACTGTCTGCAGTTGCAACTTTGGCAGCTGCATGGCCCCAGTTACATCAGGGTATGTGTGGGTTTCACTTATTGTTTTATTACTGTTATTATTTTGCTCTGTATTTTAAAGCACTGTTTTTATATTTATGTGCATTTAAATGTCTGTATAAAATAACTGTTCATTCTCCTCAACTGTAGGCTGCAATTTGAAAAACTTGGATCTTGATAGCTGCACTCTTTCTGAGATTCTCAGACTTCACATTCTAGCATCAGGTGCTGATATAACATCAGCCAATGCAAAATACCGTTACCAGAAACGAGGAGGGTTTGATACTACTGATGATGCTTGCATGGAGCTGAGATTAAGTAATCCTGGTCTCTTGAAGAAACTTTCAAGTACCTCAGTATATGATTTGTTGCCAGGTAATAAAAGACAGCGCATGTTAGAGATTATTAGATTGCTCAATAAGTGATCAATTTTGCAACTGCTTCAGACGAATAGTAGTCAAAATTTTCTGTATCATAGAATAACTGAATTTGGAAAGGATCTCTGGCGGTCATATGTAGACCAACACTCACCCCCTATGCTTCAGTCCCCACAAGCACATCCCACCATATCAGGGATTGCAGAGCTAGGCAGTGTCATTACTTTTGAGTAGCTTTTCTTTCATGTCATTTTAAAAATGTTAGTGTTCCTTGCATAAGGGGATCTCTGTGGAAGAAGCACTGGGTTGTTTGATTCAGCCCCTGCTTTTTTTTCTTCCTGTTTGTATTTGGATCTTTTGTCCATTATTTGGAAATGGAGAAAAATTTCTATCTACCGTTCCTTTATCTCTATTTTGAAGATAATATACTGCATTTTACTACTTCTTTTGGTGGTAAAAGTTAATACGTTAAAAATAAAAGTTCGTGTCTCTGAGCCAAACAGATATGCTTTCAGGAAATGTCTCTGCAATTGCACCTAGTGCACTACAGATGTTTGTTCACTTGTTCTCAAGTGAGAACAAATCCAGTTTAGAGTCTGTAAGAGTTAGGCTTATTATCAATTACATAGTGAAATATAAACATTGGGACGAATTTTATTAGGAGAAAAGATGAAAATCCTTCATGCTCTCTGTGGGAAACTTCTGACTCTCGTCTCCACTCGAGATTTCATTGAGGACTCTGTTGATGTGCTACGACAAGCAAAACAGGAGTTCCGGGAATTAAAGGCAGAGCAGCACCGCAAAGAACGAGAGGCGGCAGCAGCAAGGTAGAACTAGGATATGGAAAACTGAATTTTGGTGCTACAAATGAGATTAATCCCTTGGTTGCAGAAGGCATATGAGAAACAGTAGTAATGTCTCTTTTCTGCGCTGGTTTCCTGGGACAGTAGACTTACGCTAAATGTTGTGTTTTCCCATGTTGCTGCTATTTTTGGATTATGTTTTAGTATAAAAGAAAAAAAATATGTGGACAGACCCGATAGTAAATTAACTGCAACTGGTGTTCTATATCCTTCTTACTATTAGGATACGTAAGAAAAGAGAAGAAAGGTTAAAAGAACAAGAGTTAAAAATGAAAGAGAAACAAGAAAAACTGAAGGAAGAGGAGCAACGAATTCCCACTGTAGAAATATCTGTTGGGTATGATACATAGTATTACTGTGATGTATATCATATAGCACTTTTCAGCTCTGTGGCCAGACCTCAATGTGTAATTTCATTGACTTGTTAATATACAATGGTATATTTTAAGTATATTGTCCTTAATGTTTGTTTTCTTTTTATTCATAGTGGTACAGAATTGGTAAAAAAGTTACCTTGTAAAAACTGCCTGTGTTTCTGTAGGGTATTAATTATATTTGCTAGATGAAGCAAAGATGTGTAACAAGCATTTACAGAATGGTATATAAATTTTGGGAAGGAAACTTTTCTTAGACATGAAAAAAATTTACAGCAATAGAACAACACTAAGATGTGTCCAAAAATTATCTAATTATAATAATACTCTTCAAACGAAAGTGTGGGTACCAAAGAGCGGGTTTTAGTCCTTAGTATAGAACTTCATATTTACAGTTCAGTGGGTTTCTTTTGGGCTTTAATATAGTCTGTGATTTGCAGTTTATTTTTTAAGAACATTATAGGTATTTTACTAGTTAATTATTTGGGAGATAAAAGTACTCTTTGTGTCCAAGATGGCATATTTCATTGAGCATTTTTTTATCATTCAGCTTATATTGCATGGTTAGTTAGTCACCTTTTGCTTATTTTGCTGTGTCAGGGAGGAGGAACGGGAAGACCTTGATACTAGTACAGAAAGCAAAGAAATGGAACGTAAAGAGCAAGACATGGACACAGTTACAGAGGATGAAGAAGAGCTGGGACCAAACAGAAGACGACGGAGAGGTAATGCTATAATGCATGTGTGTGTGTACCTGTGCACCTGCATGCATGCACCTGGCAAGCTCTTATGTTTTATAGTAAAAGTATCAATCTTTGCTGTAATTTTCTACTAAGGAAAAAGAATCACACTTGAACGTGATCATAATGGGCTATTAAGTACAAAAAGCCAGCCTGGTGTAGTTCTTATGATCAGCTGTATGTTCTTTCATATTTCTGTTTCTTCTCCCACACGTGCTATGTGGATTCCTCTTTTGTCTAAAACATCTTATTGTGTTGTCTAACAACCCATTACAAGAACTTGCCCTTGAAGAGAGAGTTGTAGGAGTTTCATCTTATAGGAGGTAGTGTGGATCTGATTTTTTTTTTTTTTTTTTTTTAGTAAACTGCAAAACTAACTGGTATTTCAAAAGAAAATGTTAGATCAAGCATTTGGGTGTAGCTTGCCTTTGTTAATGAAGCAGCACGGCTCCTCTACAAGAATAAAACCAGACTTTTGCCTAGATTTAATTTCCTCAGCAGTGGTGGTGGTAGTAGGAACTGCAGTGCAGTAAATGGTGCAGCCTGCTGTTGCTAACTAAACATAGATGTCAGCACAGGAGGATGAATTGTTGATGACTGTGGGCTGCTAGCTCATCTGTGTCTTTCTGCTGGGAAGGCTTTGTGCTGGTGTCCGTACCAGTGAAAGTCCTGGATGATTGTGGACTTAAGTTGCAAACTTGTACAGTTCCTAACAGTATCTGGGATGGAAATTCCAAGTCATTCAGTTATACAGATTTACATATTTGTTACAGGCTTGTCATGATGGCAAAGCAATGAGATCCTAAACAGAATTTCAGGTTTCTCAAATACCTGTGTTTGAGACATTGTGACTGATGGCAAACAAGTGTTGTTATTTCATTCCTACAACTAGGGAGCTGAAAGTCACACTGGAAACATGTAGAACTTGAATGTTGGCAGCACCTTTCAGGTTGCATTCATCAGTTATGAATCATACTGGTCTAGATGACTACCAGGACTTAATACTTTGGTAAACTAAAGATGCGAACTGAAATGTTTTCAGCTGGTACAAATTGCGGGAGAAAAATAATAGTAAATACATTTGAAAATTAAAGTGATCAAGTAAGATACCTGAGTTTGCCATAAAAGCTGCTATGTAGGGATTCTGGTCTTTTTTGAGACCTTTGGGGGTTTAAAATCATAATTGAGTATGAAAAATAAAGTCTGAATCATAGTTTATATTCAGTAGTGAAATTGCTAGAACTTTACTTTATCCTTATGTTTCTATAATAAATTTTTGCATTCTTAAAATTTTGGTTCTTTTTGAATGATATTGAAGATGACATATTTGTATGATATTGAAGTGTCAGTAAATGAGATTTAGTCTAGTTTCTGCAAAGGGAAGATATATTTAAAGTGGCTACCTGTTATTCAAGGAAATGAGAGTTAATCGCTTGAGCTTTTCTTTAATAAAACCAGTGTTGTCTCTTGACTGAGCTGATGGTCTTTGTAAGTTTGGATAACCAGAAAGAGGCAGAACTAAAACCTGCCCTTTACTTGAGTTTTTGGTTAAAAATTGTAAATTAATTGCTATCATACTTCTTTTAACTTTTTAGGAAGGAGAGGGCAAAATGGATATAAAGAATTTACAAGACAAGAAGAGACCACTTGTGGAAAAAGCGAACCACTTACTGCTGAAGATGAAGAAGCTTTAAAACAGGAACAACAAAAGAAGGAGAAGGAACTGTTAGAAAAGATTCAGAATGCAACAGCCTGCACAAATATCACCCCGTTAGGTCGTGACCGTCTGTACCGCCGCTACTGGATTTTCCCTTCTGTTCCTGGATTGTTTGTAGAGGAGGACTATTCTGGTCTCACTGAAGACATGTTGTTGCCTCGAACCTCTTCTTTTCAGAATAGTGGACAGTCTTGCACAAATGAACCTCAGGTATTCAGTAAAACTGGAGAGTCTTTGAAATCCTCTGAATCTACCTCCAATATTGACCAAGATTCACACACCAGTGTTGTTGTAGAGGTGCCAAGGCCAGTATACAAACCAAACCGTTGGTGCTTTTACAGTTCTCGGGAACAACTGGACCAACTCCTAGAGGCTCTCAATTCCCGAGGACATAGGGAGAGTGCCTTAAAAGAAACTCTTTTACAAGAGAAAAGTAGAATATATGAACAATTAAGCAGTTTTCCTGTGGAGAAATTCCGTATTCCAGGTAAATGAAGGGTTCTTGGTCTTAATTTGCTTCTACTGATAAAACTTCTATACAGTATTATAGAAACCTCAATTCTAATATAACTGTAATTTCTGAGATCTAAGAATTGTTCTTAAGCTTTTCTTCACTTGATGGAAAACATATTTGGTTTTTTTCCTTCCTTCCTTTTTTTTTTTTTTTTTCCTTCTGCTTGACAGACCTTTGTGGTATTTTCTGGGGTTTCATGCTAAAAAAAGTGGTAATTTTTCTGTAATCTTACTGCTTAGTAGACTGGGATTGGCTTTTAAACAGACAACTTTAGGAAGTAATTTTAGCTTTGGAAAAAGATTAACTGGGGAATAAAAGATAATATGTGCTAAAAAGCTGTGTAGCTGTGTTGGTTGTTACATGGATTAACATCAGTGCAGTGGCATTTTGTGATATTACTCTTTTCTGGGTTTTTTTCCCTTTTCTTCCTTTGGCAGACACTCAGTACAGAAGGAAACAGCAGGATAGCAGATGTTTTTATGGGTTTTTAAACATAGGAGTGTATGAAAACAATCCTAGACCTAGGATTTAGGAGTTTTTCCTTTTTCTCCTAGCCAAGTATTTTGCCATTTATTGGCTCCAATCACTGATAAAATTCTGCATGTACAGGCTTTACAGCTGGCTTGCTTGTGGTGTGTTAGTGGGCAATGTTAGCAAAGTGAGACTCCCTAGGGTCATGTTTAAGAAATTGCATTTTGTTTTTAGTTATGACAAATTACCTTGAGGATCTGGGGTTGTCTGTATTGGGGCAAGGGAGAATTACTCACAGCAGACACAAATTCTGTTTTCCTGGAGTGTGTATGCTAGGACACACTGTGAGCATATCAGATACCGCTAAATTTATAACTAATCTACCATTTCTTTTGGTGGAAACTACTAGCACAGGACAGAGTTTTTGCATAGCAATTCAGATTTATTTTGAGGCCTTTTTTCTATATTGGGGTTTTGTTTTTATGTGAGAAAATATCCATCTTCTGATATGTTTGAGTTTGTACATATGGTTCCTTATTTTCTTAATCACAGAACCTTTATCTGCATTTTGTATGTTGCTTTCTGCTCTGAAGCAACTTGATGTCCACAGTCACAGATTTTTCTTCTTTTTCAGTGTTAGAACTGTAGAATAACATTGATTTTCATTAAAAAAAGAGGCAGCTTTGAACTGCTCTCTAATAGAGATCAAGAAAATTCAAATGCAGTGGTCCAATACCAATGGTGCCACACCACTGTGTGATAAGCTGGGATAAATAGCCACATGTAGATGCACTTGGTTGGGAGCTTTTCTGCTGTGGACTCCAGATGCTGCCCTGTTGCCTTCACTCAAATGACTTGCAGGACAAGAGGGATTCTCCTGCACTGTAGACTGTTCTGCCTCTACCAGTTGCTGCTCAAAAGAACATGGAAATAAAATTGATATGTGCTATTACTTGATTGTATTCCAGTATCCACTAACTTTTCCTTGTCAATTATTTGAAAAGCAGCTGTTGCTTTTCTAGTTCTGTTCAAGAAAAAATACTGCATTTCCTTACTTTTAAACCAAAGAGGATGTTTCCCACATCCAGGCATCAGAGTTGCTAATCTACATTTTGAGAGTATTTGCATGATTACTTTCAGTTACAGGGAAATGTTTCAGCAATTGAGGGCACCTTAGAAATTCATCCTGTGCTTTCTTAGCAACAGCTTTATTTATTGTAGTTATTAAATTATTAAATACAATTTATTGTATTTATTAAATTGTTACATGTACCTTCTTACCACTGCACTCAAAGGTTTTAAGGTAAATCCTGTGAACAAATACGTTCGCCACCTATGCAGACTTGCAAGCACTAATTGAGGATTTGGGCAGACTTCCAGCTCTTTCCTGTGACTTTTGAGTTTTTGCATGATCTTTGAGTTCTCTTGGGGGAGTAGATTTTTACTTGACAGCCCATCATCATCAGCTCTCACCTTGTTTTCATAAATTATCATGTTGTCTTGCTCCTTTTTTCCCCTGCCTTTAATTAGAGGACACAGTCAGTCTTGTATGTGCCTGTATCATCTTATCTTTTTGTTTTGTTTTACGGTTAGGTTTTTTAAATAGATTTTATCTTGTCTTGTTCTGTTAGGTTTTATGATTTTCAGTTGCACATGCTTATTTTAAGCATTTCTATGATATGCAGGAAAGACAGTTGAAGAGTTCTCTTGTAAAGTAAGAGCAATCAAATAATAGAAATGTGACTTTATTCTCTCTTTTTTTCCTCCTTGCACTTAGAGCAAGGTTGGTGTTACTTACCTATTGCTTTCAAAAGAATTTCAAGACAAAAAAACTACTTTACTTTTAAATTAGCAAGGATTTCTCTCATGTGTTGTTATGAGTGGATGCCAATCATCTATTGGTCATCATTACCCTGCTTGATTGAATCAGATGCCTTAGTTGGCACAGATATCGGTGTTGGGACCTAGCTACAAGAAGGGAATTTTGAACCTGTGTTCAGCTTGTTCTGTCTTGTACTATTGTTCTCTCTGCCAATAGCTGCTTTAAAGGAAGAAGATCTGCTAACACCAAATTATTTGCTGTTCTTGCAGAAAAACCTCAAAGTGACGTCAGACCTCCTATAGGACGGGGAAGGATCCAGAATGTCCATGATGGATCTCACCTATCTGCAGAGAAGCAGCTTGAATTGAGACTTAGGGACTTTCTTTTGGACATTGAAGACAGGATCTACCAAGGAACATTGGGGGCTATTAAGGTATCTGTAAATGGTAGAATGTGGGAACATAGTGGTGCCATCAAGTCTGTAACTTAAATGTGAACTCTTGCATGCAATGGTTTTACTAAAAACATAATTAAATTAAATGTAGACAGTAATGGATACTAAAAGTTTGTGTCCTTTGATTCTTTAGAAACCTCAAATTTGTATGTTTGCTTCAGGTTACAGACAGACAGGCTTGGAGAGCAGCCTTAGAATATGGGCGATACGAGTTTCTGAATGATGAAAACAAAGAAAATGGTATTATTAAAACTGTGAATGAAGAATCTGAAGAAATGGAAACTGATGATCAAGATAAGTTTATTGTGAAAGACAGGTAAGAGCTATAGTTTAAATAATGGTTCTTCTCTCTGAGTTGTATAGCAGTGCTCTGGTTTTGTTTGACTGGGGGCTTTTTGACGTCAAATTGTTTTTACCCTCAAATTTTTCCACATGGTGATTTTTAAGACTGTAAATCTTAAAATGTGATGTTTTACTTTGGTTTATAGTCTATAAATTATGCTGTTCTAATACCATATAAGACTAAGGCACCAATTTTTACCTCTTTCAATATTATGACATTACACTACTCAAACATTAATTATCAAAGAAAGGAACACATGGATTCATTTTGAACTAATTTTAAATGTGGGGAAAAATTAAACTGGCAATTGATGTCTTGTTTTCTAGAAGAACTTCCCCCAAAAAAATCCCCCCAACCAAAAAGCCTCACACAAACCAAAAAACCCTCCCAACCCTCCCAAAAACCACCAAACAAAAGAACAAAACCAATTCACTTGAAAAACCCTCCAATTTCTGAAAAGAGTAGGAGTGTTGAAAAGTAAAAATGTTAATAGTAACAAATCTCTGGTTGAACTGGCCAGTGTACCTTATGAGTCAAAATAAGAGCAACCAGGGCAACAGACCATGCTCTGGATTAACTTTAAGCATAGAAGCAAAATGGAGATGTGATCTTACAACTTCAGGAATGATTATTCTGTGGAGCAAGCTGCAAAACAGTAAAAGGAAGGAAACCTCAAATTCTACTGTATTGTAACTGTAAAGTGTTTTGTGGTGTTTTGTTTGGTTTTTAAACATTTGAGACAGATGTGGTTCTCTGACAGCAGTTCTTGTTGTAAATCAAACTTCAGAAATCACAGAAATGGTGAGGATTACCAAATTCTTAATTCTCAGAAGTTGCATACTTCTCAGAAATAAAGGTCTACCTTAATGTAGTTAATGCATATAAAAATGTATGTCTTGATAGGGTGTGAATATTGAAATACTTCAGGAAGAAAGATTCATTCGAGAAAATAATTGTACTAACATACTGTTTACCTTACATATTTTGTGACGCTTTCTGCTGTTAGACTTTTGTAAAAGCTGTATTTCTGAGTGGACTAATGAATGCTGTGTTGGATGTTAGAAATTTAAAGTTCTTCAGGTTTTTTTCTCATTTTATTTCAGTTCTCATTCATCACTGTGATTTAGAATTTTCCTGTAAGACTATCATTTGAATCAGAGTTCTCTAGTTGCAAAATGGATGGGGTCATTCCTTATATTAATCACACAGTTTACAGACATTTGGTTCTTGAAAACCACAATATAGAAGTATTCTTCTGTTTTAACCAAGAAGCTGAAATTTATCTGTTTCCACTTAACTATGGGTACTTGTTCTGTTGCCAACTCTCAATTCAACTGCAGAACTTTGTAGCTTAATTTTTTTTCCATTAGATACAGACTCCATCAGAGTTTCTGAATAAAGTCTCCTCTAATAAAGTTTTGCATATTAAATTAGACTATGGGATTCTGAAATCATGTGACAGATTGCTTTTGATGTGGGGCTTTTTATCCACCTCAGAGCAAGTGACATCTCATTAAGACCTTGGAGTTTGACTAGTGAAATGTAAATAACTCCACAGCTTTCTTTCTGTTTGCTTTCGGGCTCTCAAAATGTGTGTGACTGCAAAATATAATGAACAGCTTTTAAGTGTGAAAAAAGGACAGGGAAAACCAAAAGCATTTTTTATTCACGAGAATGAAGCAGAATCCAGACAGTCTTAATTAGTTGTTTTTTTATAAACCGTAAGTAAAAATGTTTTTTCTACTAACCCAGTAGTGTGAGCTGCTCTCTTACACATTACTTAATGTTCGTGATTCAGAAAGATTAACTACGTTTTGAAATGATCATTTGGTCTTTTGGTCCTGTTTTATTGGAAAACTACCTCTTTGGTGGTTTGTTTGTGGGATTTGTTTGGTTGGTTTCAGGGGCTTTTAAGGGGGATTTTTATTGTTTGGGAGGTTTTTTTAACCACCCTTACATAAAAAATTAGTATTTTATAAAGATCCTCCAAGGATGAGAATGTACAAGTTAACAATTCTTGATTTATAGTTAAAAATAACTTTGTTTTCATTTTTTTTATTTTCTTTTCAAAAATCTTTTGAATTGTAGGGATCTGTGTAGTTGAACTTCTGCAGGTTGACATGTTATAAATGGCTACACTTTGCCACTGGAAGTGTTTTCACTGAGTATTACCGGGACTATATTCTTCACAGAAATCTGTCATAAACTAGCTGATGGATGTTACATCAAATTTTCTGGAAATCTTAATTGTTTTGAAATTTGTCATCCATGTTTCTTTCAATTTATATAACTGTTACCTAAAGATGATATACCTAGCTTAACTAGGCTAGCTGAGCAAGCCATAAGAACTAGGATAGCTAATCACACCTGTGTAATATCCATTTATGTCCATAATCCATGTATGTACATGAAGTTAAAATAACAAGCTTCTGTAGATATGTACATTTGCAAGTATCTCTGGTGTTAAGTTCAGAGACTTCAAAGATAATTTAATACATTTCTCTTCTAGACTCATTGGGTTAAAAACCGAAGCTCCAAGTGCTGCATCAACAAGCACAAGTACTCCTCAGCCTGTCAGTAATGTGGTCCACTGCTTGGCATCTGCACTGCTTCAGATAGAACAAGGAATTGAGCGCAGGTTTCTCAAAGCACCTCTTGGTAAGTCTCAGAATTAAAACTCTGGTCTTGTGTAAGATTTTATAACTAACAAATCAAATGGATCCACCCCAATACTGCAGTAAGACCCCGACCCCAAACCCACTTGCTTGTTTTGTAAGACTGGATGCTTTAGAAGGACATCTTGGGGAAAAGAACAAAAAGTTAGCACACCACATATATATATAATGTATTAATTAACAAGCAAATTTTACTCTTAAGTCCATGTTTATTTAACATAGATTATTTCACTGATCTTGTTTATGTGGTGCTACAGTTATACTGATGTATTTGGAGACAAACTGTACCCTTAGGCAGAAATGATCAAGCCTTCTGGAGGAATACTATAATTCAGAATTACTGTTGAGGCCAGTATATCGTGCAGTTCTAGGCTGTAAAAATGTTTGCTTCTTATACTGTTTCCGTGAAAGCAATATAGGCCTAGTTTACCTGGATCACTTTGTTCAGTAAAGTATAGGAAAGATTTACATTGCAAACATTAAGATTCTCAGGTTTTTGCATTTGTGCTGTAAAACTTGGAAATAAAAGGTTGTAAGAGAAATTTAAACCAAAGCAGGATTATAGCTTTACTTTGATACATATTCCTTACTTGGTTTCCTCTGATGAGACTCCATAGGTGAGAGAGAGGATTCAAAGTGCATAAAGTCAGTTTGTTTTCCAGTGATCCCTCAGGTCTGGATTCCTTAGGATCATTTTGCAATTCAGAAGCAGACTTTTATCTTAATGTGTAAACATGGTTCCTCCTTCCCAAGGTGGCTGTCTTGTTCAGGCTTCCTGTCTGGATGGCACACCGGGGGTGAGCTGTGCTCTGTACTTGCTGGGCTGCTTTGCGTCTCACCTCTGGTTTGCCAGTGCAGTGCATTCCAGGGTCCTCCAGGGCAGCAGCTGCTACACACCCTGCTAGACTGATGCTCTCCTCTGATAATCACTGCGTATAAAATCATTCTGCTCTGGCAGACTCTGCTGTAGTAGTTGAAGATGAAAATACAAGTTTTAGTGTCTAAACACAAGATGTTAATGCACTGTGGCACAGTTGACCTGAAGTTGTTTCTGCATCTTGGCTGCTCCTGCATGGAGCCTGCTGTCTGAGTATCAGTTGCCACTGAAGATGGGTTTGAGCTAGATTTGTGCCAGAGACTGACACGTGGGCATGGGTTCCCTTCCACAAGCTTTTGATATCAGTGTGATGACCTCTAGAAGAGGGAAGTGCCACAAATGATTGAGATGAAATGGGAGAGCAAAGGAATAGTTGAAACTGCAGCTGTTTTAAAAGCTTTACTTGGCTGAGTGTTTGGTCAACTCAAATGTCTGCACCTTCCAAGCCAGGCATGATACAGCTTATTTCCTGCTATAAAACTAGATTGCAACCTGTGCAACAGCTAATTGACAGTACCTCTAGTATTTGTCCTGCTTTTCATATACAAGCTGTAAATACATTGTGCATTATATGCCTCCATTTCCATACATGATCTGAAAGTACTTTGCTGACAGCCCCTTGCTGACAGTTGCAAGTTTACTAAATCTCCTAAGGGGAAAAACGTGGTTTTTAGCAGGCTATGGCCATTGATCGTGCATCCTGAGTTAGAGGAAAAAGACTAAAAGAAGAAAAATGCCCCGGAAGTAGTGGAGAGAAAGTTTTTTAGCAGTCCTCTGTCTTCTTTTTGGTGGTTTCAACTCTGCCATAATCTTATGTTGGTTCATGTTTTTGCCTTACCTTTGGAATAATGGTGGGCTGGGTTTTTTTTAACTTGGAAATCCTGCTCTCTTAGGTGTTTTATACTGAATGACAAAGGGGAGTATTTAAGGAAAGCAAATATAGGTGTTTTGCATGTCTTAAATCTCTGATGTTTGTTTACTGTAATGTGCCCATGCATCTCTTCTGCTGTGAAAAATGCTCCTGCTCTAAGATTACAGTAATGTATAGAATAACCTGCATCGCTGAGGAGCAGGAAGGATTCCAGGTGTCCTCTGCTCTGGCTTACTGCCCTAGCCATTAGACGACAGTGTCAGGTTCCCTCTTGCTTTTTGGTGCCAAATGTCTCATGTTTCAGTTGCGTAATGGGCTGCTTTTAGCAGAAGGTGAATCTGAATGAAGGCAAGATTGCATATGTATAACAGACGTAGAAAAGTTCTCTACTTACCTTGACAAGGAGGTGTTTGTAGTGCTGCTAAACATTCTGATGAAAAGAAGATGCTTGTTTTTCAGGACTGCTCTCTGCTCAAAGCTGTGATGCATTTTTTTCCCTGACCCCTCTAGAATGTGATAAACAGTATTCTGATGATAGAATTAGCTCTAAGGTTGTAACCACTGGGGTTTAGTTTGCAGAGTTTCTGGTTTTGTTTGACTGTTCTTATATAGACTACTGTGTCTCTGCATTAATTCTTTTTTTTTTCTAACAGAAGGGGTGTTTTTTTAATAGTTGTTCCAGTTATGTAAGGGAACCTCCCCCTAGACAAAATGCCTTGCATATCTGTTTCTCATGTTAAATCTGATAATCCCAACATTTTTGGCTGATTGAATTACCACTGAAGTAAAAATACTGAAAGTCAAGCAAGTGCTAGGAATTCTGTTTTGGTCACAGTACAGGGGAACACTTGCAGTAAAAAGAGTGCCCCTGCATTTCTGCTTTAAACCACACTGAAAATGCTCTGTCTTTGTCATTATTTCAGTTCTCACTTTCGCTGCAAAGTTTCTTTGCCCTCTCTATCCCACCCTTTGCTCTGCTCTGTTCCTGTTAGGGAATGGAGCCGTAATTAACAATTTCTAGTTTTCATTTACGACTGCTAGTCCTAAAGCCAGCATGCTGAAATTCCCTGCAGTCACTGGCAGGTTTATGCTGGTGGCCTCCAGGGTGCAGAGCAGACAAAGGGACCCAGCACAGCAGTAAAAGGACCAGCTGCTCCTCTAGGCTCCGTTTTTGTTTGAGGCTCTATCAGGCTGCCAAGAGCCTTGCTGTTGATTCTGAAAGGTGCAGAGTTGAGGTGCATACCAAATGTTCTAGTGGAAGAGCAAGAAAAGACTGACGGAGAAGACAGTGATGTGAAAGGAAATCTGGAAACCCCAGAAATGGCCCCTTCAGCCTCACCGAGCTGCTAGATGCCCACTAATCTTCTGTTGTCTAGTGATTAATTGTAGCATGATTTTAATTGTATGCATTTCTTATTTAAAAACTGTCTTTTTGAAATCCTTTTATTAAATATTACTATGAAAATTTGGATTTTCTTCCTTCTGTGCAGCCCAAGGAAATGTTACAGGAGACCCATGGAAAGGAGGGGGTGCAGTTGCAGTACATTGTTTTCCTGCAAAAATTTCAGAGTTAAAATGTAAAAAAGCATTTTTCTTTTATAAATAGCTGTTTGAAGGAAACTCTGAAGTGCTGCTTCTCAGAAAAAAATTGTTTGAGAAGAAATACAGGCAGTTTTTGTTATGAATTTTACTTCTTTTTTGATATAAATTTACTTTTCCTTACATTTCAAAATACTTTGCAGTACAGTAATAGGTCTCGTCATTCCTTTTACAGAGATGTGAAAGTTGAGGTATAAAATGATGAAGTGATTTGGTTGCCCTGGCGTTCAGTGAGGCATCCACAAAAAAAGTCTGCCTTCTGCACTAGTTCAGGACTTCAGTCATTTAAGCATCCTTCAGATTTCCATGCAAAAGGTTGGATTTTAATTCATGGAAGCACGTTTGAGACTGATGGAGGGAACCATTTGCCTGCTTTTTAACTTGTGCCATGCACTTCTTGCACGACCGGAAAAAAAAAAAAAAATCCAAACCAACTTTTTTTGCTCCTTTTTGCTTGTTTTTATTCCATTCCTTTCTTTTTAGATTTTGTCTTTGTTTCCTGTACTCCCAAAGCTGTTTCCTTTCCTATTTATAATTGTCCTCATATTAGTATCAGACATTTTCTAGCAGTCTCCTGGGATATGATTAGTATATACACATGCTTTGTTCTTACGCTTTCATTACTTTCCTGCAGAGTTTCATGTGCAGAGGCAGCAAAGGTGGAAATGGGCTTTTTTATGATAAAGAATTTTTGTTTACTCTTCAGAGAAGACAGTCAAAGAAGGTGCCTTGTAATTGGAGCAGATGAGGTTGACCATGACTCTTCCTTCCTGGGAGGTTAATTTTAATACTCGAGAACACTCCTGCACAAAATACGTTGTTTCAGGTGGACAGACGAATAATTCTCTTGGTCCTTAAGAGCTGTGCCCATAACCTGGCTACATTCTTTGAGCTGTAAGGAGGTTTGTGGTAGCACAGACCAGACAGATTTTTTGCTGAGAGAGAAACCTGTGGTTAGCATCTGCTTCTGTGGCCATTTGCACCAGAGATGGACAGAAAGGTAAGGCAGGGTAGGATTCGGAGGTTTTAGTTCAAGCATTCTGTTTGTAGTGGGAGTCAAAGTAAACACTGGGATGTACAATTCCACTATGCACTCCCTTACTCTTCACTGTCTACCTTCACTGTTCAAGTCACGTTTTTAGACTATGCAAGTATGGAATATAAAAATTAATTTAAAAATAATCTGCCATGTTTCAAAAAGGTATTTGAAATAACTGTATGAATTTAATGTTAGGTAATGCAGAAGATGATGAAAGGCACCACTGGGGGTATAAAAGGAGGAAGAGAGTGAAAGACAAGGCTAGTCAGAGAGATGGTAAATTTTAAATGTTACTTGTATTGCTAAGAATTAGAAAGCATTGAATATTTTATCAGGTTTTTTTATTGTTTTTACTTATTTAATTTTGTAGCCAGTTCCTTACTTTGGAGGTATTGAAGCCAAAAGTTTAAACACTAAACAAATACAGCTCAAATATTTAAAACCAAGAAAAAGATTTCTGCAACCAGAAATAAAGAACCGTAATTTTTTTTATCACATAGGGACCAAAATCTGCCTGTTCACATAATCCTGGGGGATTTTCCCGCATTCTTTTAATGTCCCCATTTTTTCTGAAACTTTACAGCGTTGTACAACTGCATATCCTTTCTAGAAACACTAAAAAACCCTTCCCTGAACTCAATTAGCTATTGATAGATGAGTGCATAGATGTGTCAAATGACTTCATTTGCATTGTAGGAAGGCTTGGAGCACTTAGCTGACAGAAGGGTATCCCACTGTGCAGTGTAGAGCTGCTCAGACACAAAGGAAGAGGCCATTTCTCCCTCCAAGTTAACAAAATGAGAAACATGATGGATGGAAGAAAAAAGCGTTATTCTTATTTTACAAATTGGGATCTGAAACAGTGGGTGTTGTTTGGCTTGTTTGTTTAGCAGCAGGATATGCTGAAGCACGTTGTGGTCAGTAATTTTCATCTCTACTTGCTCTGCAAATTTGCAGTTGCAATATATTTGTTGTGTTGTGTGATAAACTATATTGGTGAGCCAATCCAGGCTGAAAATAACCTCCAAATAAAAGTAATAATGCTCAAGCTGTCATCATTAGCCAAAGAAACGTTTGCCAGACTATATATAAGATAACGTGTCTTTAAGAGTAAGAATTACAGACAAATCTGATTTAAGTGATTTTAATTTTCTTACTGAATTAAAAAAAAACATGGAAATATACTGCAGTGTTGTGAAAAGGACCTTGTCTTCTGTCTTCAGAAGACTGAACTTAACATAGGAAGCCTAAGGACTAAGTCATAGGAAATGTTAGGAAATACAGGTTTGCAGTTTAGGAGTGGCTGTATTTTATTTATGAAGCTGTGTTGCCTGTTTATCCTCTGCCTTCTCCCATCCTTTCTCATGTGCTGTTTGCTGCTAATGCAAATGTATGCAAGATTAGACAAATCCTGGCAGCCAGTTGATGAGAAGGGAGAAGGGCCTTGCCAAGATAGCAATTAGTCTCATTTTTGTTCTTTCATTTTCTTTGTTATTAGATATTTTCTCTTCCTATTCCTGAGAATAAATCATTTGGCAGACAGGTGCATCACAGGCCATTCGTGTGCCCACTGTCAGCAGTGCAGCAGGCAGGGTGGAGTTATATACTGGAGTGCATCATTAATCAGCTGAGATCACACAGTAGTAGCTGGACTGTCACTTTTAGAAGGGAAGTCTTCAGACATTTCCATAATCAAAAGCACTGTTGTATTGTCTCTTCCTGTCCTCAAACCCTCTTACTTTAAAATGCAAGAAATAACTTTCGGCTTCAACAAAGTAATTCACTTTCTGCTCAGCAGAAGGAGTGCAGGGTGTCATTTATACCTTTCATTTTCTCTCAGGTTTTCAAACAGCTTATTTGCTTCTCTAGTTCCCAGCTGCCTTTTCCCATTCAGTACTGTCCCCCTTGCTATTCAGTGTGTGTGTTTGTGTGGCTGCTTCCATGGCCTGGGTTGCAAACCAAAACTATTTGAAAATACCATCTAATTTGGTACCTTTGTCCCTTCCCTCATTTATTTATTTTTAACTTACTTAGGAACTCGGTTGTTACTTGGTTCAACACTTGATGTGGACCACAGGTCCCCCTGTATGCTACATGGCTTAAAAGGTGTGAAGGAAAGAGGTGTATTTCATCCAGGTCAGTCACCCAGCCTGGTCAGCCACACAGATAGATACTTGAGAAGGCAGAGTGCAGGGCAGGAGTGAAGGCAGTGAGGCATGGGCAGAGGGCTGAAAGCTCTCTGTACTGGAGCAAATGTGGGTGAAAAGGGCTCTTCAAGCTGTTCTTTGCCAGTGAAGTTTCAGGTACTCTCTTTAAACATTTTAGGATTTCCAAATGTAAATACAAAGTAAGGCGAATTGGACATGTGATCACTTTTTCATAATCTTAAGTAATGTTTTATACTTTATAAATTGAACCAGATTAGGTTTCCAGGTTGATACCTGAGTTTACTGTCTTATTAATGACCAATGTGCATGCAAGTTCAAAGTTAAATAGGCATTGAAGAGTAAAACCTTAAAACTCCAGCATCTTGGAAACTATGGAGATAATATTCCAGTATTGAAGAGATAAGACAAATTGAATTATTATCCCAGTTTGCACCTTGCTGTCAGTTTGACAGTCAGAGTATTACCTCATGTTCTTGAAAAACCTGGATCTTTGAAAAAGAAGTTTGATAATTCTGATGAAGTTTGTAATTTTTCTTATTTTTTTAAATCCCCTTCTTCAATGGAAGATGCCAGTGATGGTGGACGGTCCTATAAAACAGTTCTGGATCGCTGGAGAGAGTCACTTCTTTCTTCTACCAGCTTGTCCCAAGTCTTCCTTCATCTGTCTACATTGGATCGAAGTGTCATCTGGTCCAAGTCCATCCTCAATGCTCGCTGCAAAGTGTGTCGGAAGAAAGGCGATGCAGAAAGCATGGTGCTGTGTGATGGCTGTGACCGAGGGTATCATACTTACTGCATCAGGCCCAAGCTGAAGGTATCTCAGGAGAAAGAAGTGCTTTCTTTTCACACAGAGCTTGAATGGCTCTTATAACGTAATTGCACATTGCTAATGCTTCTTCTCTTCATTTCCACTCTGTTTCTAGGTCATTCCTGAAGGAGATTGGTTTTGCCCAGAGTGCCGACCAAAACAGCGCTCTCGACGCCTCTCCTCCAGACAGAGACCTTCTGTGGAAAGTGATGAAGAGACTGCTGAGCAACTAGAAGGGGAAGAAGAGGCAAACTATGATGAGATGGGACAAAGTGAGGAGGAGCATTATGAAGAAGAGCAAGATGAGGAGGATGAATCTCAAGAGGAGGAAGAGATAAGGTAAAGAGACTTGTTCAAATATCACCCTTGATCGTTATGTGGAGTAATTGTTCACATAAGCATGTATCTTGAAACTCTAGGTTGAAAAATATGTTTATTTTTAGAAAAACAGCAGCTTGTTACAAATTTGGCTCTTAATAAAAAGCTAGGGCCACTGGACTTGGGCTCACTTTTCAAGATGAAAATTCTAGCTTTGGATGTATGGGTGAGAGAAGGCTGCTAGAGCTGCAGTTCTGTACAGCTTCTGTTTGAGTGTAAAATGGAAAGAATTTCAAACAGTAAAAGTTTTCTGGAGAAAACTTGGAGTTATTTCTTTCCAGTTTTGAATTTTGGAGTGGAGGACTAGATACATACGTCTAGAAGTATTAAAATATTAGGGAAAACAATCCATCAGAGGCCACGTGACATTGGGAAGGCTTGAGGACTAATGCAGTAGCTGTTTAAAAAAGGCCAACAAACAAACCAAACTACCCTTATCCCCTGAGAAGACTCCCCCAAAACCCTAACCACACCAAAACAAACAAAATCCAAACAAACAAACAACCCAAGAAAACCTCTTTGAAAAACAACCAACCCAAAAATGCTACACAATCAACTAAATAATACAAAGTGATAACTTCAGTAAAAATTTGATTTGATACACATGCCAGCAATACAAAAATTGAAGGAAACTTTCCTGATCTCTCAGTATTTTTCTTCTCTTTTTGGTACAGTTTTTTGAATTGACTAAACCAAGGTTATTTGCAGTTCTGACAGTTGAGATTCAATAGTTGGAGAGAATGTGCATGTCCTTGGGAAATAAATTTATCTCTGGGATCTTGTCTCTCCCCTGTAAAGGAAGGGGAGTCTTGAGTATTATAAACCCTGACCACAGCATAACTCTTACATATAGCATTTTACAACTGCATTTTATTTATGTGGCTGATAATAATGTTCAGAAATCCTAGTAGTTAACACTTGCTGTGAGAAATAAGTAGTTTAAAGAAATTAGTAGCTGGTGCTCCAGTTAATATATTCCTATTGCATAAAGTGCAAAGGTGATCAGAATTCTGAGCATTTCTTTAAGGTATGTACTCCACATAATATTTACTGAAGATACCCCAGAGCAGTGTTTGAGATAACTGTTATTATAGGTGACTGACTGCATCAAGTTGCAAGCCAGCTGCTTTACTAGTTCAGCCTTCAATGGCTGGGTTTTTAAATGCTGAATTAGAAAACTGAGGGAAAAGAGACAAATGGAATTTTGGAATAAATAAACATAACTGTTCACTTTGTAGCCCATCAAAGCATGGAAGATCTCAGGTCAAGTTTCCATTAAAAATGAGAGCAGCCAAACTCAACAATCCATTCTCAAGTCAGAACAGCCAGCGTCAGGCAAGATATGCTTCTCGGAGCCAGCAAATTGAATCTTCATCAAAAATTACCAGAAGGGGTTTAAGAAACATTAAATCAGCCTCTTCAGCAGTGACAAAGCCTACCTTAAGACTCAATAGCCGGACCACTCGTCAGAGCCAAAGTTCATTACAAGCAGATGTTTTTGTGGAGTTACTGGGTCCTCGAAGAAGACGAAGAGGAAGAAAGAGCGCTGATAACACCCTGGTGGAAAACAGCCCTTCCAACTCTCCGGGGTTTAGAATTGTTGATACCACAGACCCCAGTGAACGGCTTAGGAAATTTCCAGTTTCTGCTTCAAAGCTTTCCCTTCCTGTTGCAGAACCCAAGAGAAGAGGCAGAAAACGACAATCTACAGGTTAGAGAAATGTATTTATCACAGCAAGATCCACATTCTGTTCCTTGCTGAAATATTTGTGTGGTAGAGCATGGAGACTAGAAGTAGTAGTTGAAGGCAGTTTTGCCACTTCCAATGAGACAGTTTCTTTCTTTTGCGGTGACAGAAATGAACCTTAAAATTTTCAGCCATCTGAGATTTATTGTATCCATATTTGAAATTTCATATTTGCACATAATATGCTCTATAATAAGTGGATAGAAAATTTGAAAGTTGAAAATTTGCCTTAACTCACGCAAATGCAAATGTTTACTTAGCTTTTATGATTTTATTTTATTTAAGAATTAAACAGTGAAGAACACAGATAGAGGCAAGGTAGTGAAATTGGGAATATACACACACACAACAAGAAACAGCTACCAGAAGAAAAATGTCTGTCTGGTATAAGGCTAACAGTGTCCTTGCTTGTTAAGGTAATACTTTGATGGTATGGAAATACTTGAAAAGATACAATAACCTTTTCAAAACAGAAAGGACCCAGTGTGAGACAGAAGGTGTAAGAGCTTGCACTCCAGTGTGGCAGCCTTGTATTCTGTACCATTTCTGTCTGACACTATTCAGAATTTCTGAGCTTTTTCTTTAACCACCCTGCTGCCTACTCTTGAAAGCAGATAAAACCACTCTGAATAGAGGTTTTGTGAAAGTAAAAGTTAGGAGCAGGCAGCTTATTCTGTTTTTTTCTCTAATAGGGCTTTTCTTCAAGTGCATAACAAATAGTTTTAAGATTGAAATCAGTGAAGAAAATCATGTCCAAAATTAATGCAGTGGAGGAGGAAAACAGCTAAGTCCTGGGTCCTTAGCATTTTGTATGACAAGAGAGACATTTTAGTAGTAAATGACAAGACTGGAGTATAGTTAATACTTTAGGCCAAACTACATGCCTTGTGCTTTTAAACAATAGTTTTAGTACCCCAAAATAATGGTGTTTCAAATTCTTTTGTTATTATTTTTTTAATTTTACTGGTCAGGCTTTCAAGTTTTATCTGATGGGGTATTGGGTTGTTTTTTTTTCCAGAATCATCTCCTCCAGTATTGAACAGGAGAAGTTCAGGACGTCAAGGCGGAGTCCATGAGCTCTCAGCTTTTGAACAGCTCATAGTGGAACTGGTGCGACATGATGACAGCTGGCCTTTCATGAAACTGGTTTCCAAAATCCAGGTACCCGAAAGAACTGTAGAGGGAACAGTAATGGCTAAGAGTCCTGTTTGCTGCTGGTAAACCTTGGGAATTTAGAGCATGGCCCAAACAGGGGGATAGAGCCAAGCAGTGGGATTCAGGAAAACTCTTGCATTTCAGCTCAGATATTTGGTGCCAGAAATAACTTCTGCAATTGATGTGGTATTGGCAGAATTTTAAATATGCTTTTTATTGGGCATCTTCAAATGTGAAATGGTTTGGTTTGAAAAAACCCAACCAAATAAGTAGAGCGCAGGACTGCTAAAGGTAAGCTTGTGGTTATTAATTAATTAGTTGAATTAATCTATAATTTATGCAAAGGCACTCTGAGAGCAGACCTGTGATAAATAGTAAGATAGAAATAACTTCATGCTGATCTTAACTATAATGCAGTAAAAACATGATCCTGTAGCTTCATTCTTAATCTCCTACTTAAATTGCAAAATTTTGGATGATAATGTGGGGTACCCAAAGTAAGTACTGCTCCAGAGGTTTTTACTACAATAAAACTTCCCAAAGCTGCTTGCTGCCGGCTGCACTGTCCATTGTAAGGCAGTGCTGGAAATATCTGACCCTGCCAAAGTGCCTGTCCTTTCTAAGCCTTTTGTGGCAACTCTGCAGAGACATTCTTGGAGATATGGAGTTCGGTGTTTAAGATCTCTGCTAAAATTAGCTGTTTAATGGAGACCTGAAACTCTGAATTCAGAGTCATAAATAGTTGGAGGGATTAAGCTATCTGGACAAAGAGAATGATGTACAAATGTGAATGAAAAAAGTAAGTGTAGAGGAGCAGGAGAGGAATTTTGAATGAAATGGAGATTAGTGACTGCCTACTAAAGTATTGGAGTTATGTTGGGAAGGGCAGTAATCTGGTAAGTGCAAGGAAATATGGAGAATTCAACTTAATTTTCATGCTGAAATTAAGCTGCTAGAATTCAATGCATTCTGGTTTGCCTGAATCAATCACTAAGGGATAGTCTCTATATAGTTGGAAGAAAAAAATCTATACCTGACCCAAATTTTCTTCATCATGATAGATATTTTGGTTTAAACTTTTAACTTTTAAACTTTTAAGACAATGTAAAGAATACATCAGTGCACATCAAGCCAGAAAGAGAAAATTAATTTTCTTTTTAGTAATTACATAAACAGCATTCCTAAAGGGAAAGGAATGGAAAATAGGTCGATTTTATTCTGTTTCTCTACTAATTCTTCCTATTTGCAGGTTGCACTTGATCTAGAGTAAAATTACAGGCCATAACCAAAAACTTTGTTTTAAAACATACACATAGTGCATGTGGATATTTTTCCTTGGAGGGGGGGGAAGTCATGTTTGGATCTGATACCTTCTTCTTTCACTTCCCTCACCTCACTTCATGAGACAGTCACCCTAGACTTGATGCTTATTGGAATTCAAAATTGGATCCAGGTGATCAGTACACTTAAAGGTTAGGCAGGCTTTTTCCTCCCCTGACTCTTTGATCCCATAGACGTTGTTCTGGAGAGGTGGTTTTTCTCTGGTACTTGCACGCAGTCTGTTGCTTGCTGCTCTTCAACACAAGTAAATGGAATCTCAGACTTCTGAATGAACAGTGGTGGAGTCAAAATGGTTATTACTCATGATTAAAGAGCTTTTAACATTGCAATATTACAGGAAAAATAAAAAGTCTAAAATATTGGAAATAATTTTTGTACTTGACAGATGGGAATAGCTGGATTGGCATAATGCTTATCTGCTCATGACATTTTCTTACAGTTGTTCACAGGGCATTTAGGAGTAGATTTATTCATTAAATTGCTGGTTAATGTTTGTTGTAATCTGCTGCTTGAATGATACAAAAAAAATAAACGCAGTGCCTGAAAACTAGTATTCAGTTCAGGGAGTGAAGGTAGTTTTGTAGGACTCCTCTGTTTATTTAAAAGCAAAACATAAATGCTTTTTGCTGATACATTATTTGCTTTAATGTTTTACGTAGGGAGAATTAAAGCTTCCATTTGTTTGTCTGTGAATCTTTTTGTTTGGATTTCTTTTTTTTTAGGTACCAGACTACTATGATATCATCAAAAAACCTATTGCCTTAAATATAATCCGTGAAAAAGTGAATAAATGTGAATATAAGTTAGCATGTAAGTATTATTTATTGAAAGGGGTTGTATTGTACCATGTTTTCTCACTTTAAATACTTGTCCTAAAATAGAACTGTGTCAGTTGATTAGAAAGCTGAAATTGTGTTTGCTTTGGGATTTTGTGGTGTGTTTTGGGTTTTTTAAAAGAGCAGTTACTGATATTTTTTAAAATAAAATCTGTTGAACGTAGTTCCTTTACAACTAACATACATGATGGATAAATAAGAAATGGGCAGCTATGAAACTTCTGGTACTTTCTTAAGCCATTAATATCAATGAGTGACACTGATGGAATAATTAGAAAAGGTACTGTTGTCCCTGTCTGATTTGTATTTTCTGTATTGATAATCAGAGAAACTTAAGAATATTTACACAGAATGGCACTGATACAATGATAGAAACTTGATACACATAAAGACATTTTTGTGTGGCAGCTCTGTGTAGGATCACTGTACTAATTTATTGATGTCATACTGGTTTATCAGACTGCTGTCTGATGACATGAAACATGCTAAATTAATTTATTTTATTCACCAGCTGAATTCATTGAAGATATTGAGTTGATGTTTTCGAACTGCTTTGAATACAACCCTCGTAACACAAGTGAAGCAAAAGCTGGAACTAGACTTCAAGCTTTCTTCCACATTCAGGCTCAAAAGCTTGGACTTCCGATCACATCTGGTAGTGTGGACCACACCGCTCCTGCGGCGAAGAAGTCACGAATCTAACCTCTGCCTTCCAAAGGATTTTTTGAGGGAATTTATTACATTCATTAAAATGGATTGCTAAATTACGCAGTCGTCATGTCTGTTTAAAGCAATAACAACTGTTTAACCACCTTGAAGTGTGGCCTGCACTATATTCTCAATATAATATTAAGCACTCAGGAGAATGTAGGAAAGATTACCTTTGCTACAGTTTTATTCAGTGTCTAATAATTTTGATAGATGTACTGGATACAGTACTGGTTTACAGAGGTTTTGTACATTTTTAATACATTCATGTGTCCAGATATCTTCCAAAAGTACTTTGTTTTTTCCTGCACAAAATAACCTTGTTTCATTCTCTAGATTTTGTAGGAGCTGTGGTATTGAGGGCTTTATCAACTCAGAGAAAATCTTCTGCTGTAGCACAGTTGAAGAAACTGTGTATGTTGTTAAAACTTGTTTGAGCGTATCTTCTCAACACTAATGAGTACAACTGCATATCTTTTCAAGTACTGTACCAGTGCTGGCTGGAGGTATTCGGTCTGAGTTTATTAAGTAGATATTTATTTAGCATTCAAAGTAATTTGTGAATTTGTTTTGTATTTATAAAATTTGTACTTGGGGCAAAAAAAAAGTCCCATAACTTTTTAAATTTTGGGGGGTGGGGGTTTGTTTGTTTGTTTGTTTATTCCCCTCTGACTTGATGATCAATCAATAAATACCTTCTCATGTCCCTGGCAGTTCTTCTAGCAATGAGTAAATTTGCAGGACTGTACTCTTAAATTTCTACATTCAACTTTGGAAGTGTACAAATAAAATAACACATTTTTTCAAAGTATTTTGAGCTTGGACTTCCTCTTGAGTTGTACTGCTACACCACCTTCCCATTAACTAATGAAGACAGTTTGCTGGAGGCAACACAGCAGAATCTGGCTCCAATATGAGTACCTCAGCCATCGCTCTGGGCAGCTGCAGCCACTGTGATATCTGGTCTCTGAGGGATGCAAGTGTCCATCAGCATGTGTGTAGTAATGTAAGTAGTGTAAGTTGTATGGATCTTTAATTTGGATCTCTAACAGTGTAAAACTTCACAGACTTGTTCAGTTGACCAGCAGCTTCTTTAAACTATCCTTACTATGCTTGATAGTTTTACTTTCAATATTTATTAATTTAAATTTATTAAGCACAGTTTGAGTTAATAGGTTTAAATCAGTCCTGCCCTCTTGGAGATATGCCACACTCTGAGAAAAAAGTATGGAGCAGAAGTTTGGGGATAGGAAAGAGCAACAGGAAAAACAAACATGAGGCTTGCTGCTGCAGCATCTTTTCTCCCTGTGTTTATGCAGCTTGTATTAAAGGGTTAAACTGCTCCTAACAGTTGCTTGCTATGTAGTTGTGGGCTTTCTTTGGCTGCTGTAGTGCTTAGCATACCTTAGAGGTGGTGAGAGTGGGAATTCTCTTGAGTTTAGGGAATGGATGGCAGTGGATAGGAGACCGATCAGTTCAAAGTGTTGCAGTTGTGGGTTGGGGGTTTTTTAATATAATTTTTTTAAATTACAGGAATGAGAAGAGGGAGGGATGTTGTTCAGAAGTCTGCTAAAACTTCCAAGTTTCTGTGGAAGCTTTCCTGCTCAGAGTTGACGTCTCTGTCCAGATTAAAGAGACATTTTTTGTTCCCATAAAAGCAATGCTCCCAATAAAGAATACTAAATTCTGCAAGGAGTTTGAGCAGCAGAAGACTTGGTTGTAGGGTATAAGTTGTTCTTGATGCCCCTGCATCTGTCCAGTCCCGAGAGGCTGTGAAAGTCCTGACTAGTAGGTTGCACAAGCAGTTGTGCTCGTTCTTACTGACATGAATAATCCCCATTGACTTGAATGTGAATATGTTTTAAAGAGGGGCACAGGGAGCTGAGTAAGTCTGTCTGTGACAGATGCAGTTTAAATAATTTCTGTCCCAAACCTACTCCCAGCTGTTCATTCCTATCACTCTTTTTCCAAGGTTATTTCCTTCAATAGCATCCCCTCAACAATGCAGCTATAATTTTAAGTTTGGATAGAGTGAGTGGGAACAGTCCAACCCAAATATCTGCTTATGACAGTGGTGTTTGTATGCTTGTGCTGAGCGAAGTTACAAATTTAAGTTTGCAAGCCTGAGGCCTCATTTACATACACTGAAGATGAAATACAGGAAGTAGTATTCTGCTTTGAACAGCTTCGTTTAAAATACTCCTGTCTGCTGTATGTGCAGTTCAGATCTGATTGTCCTTGGGTTTAGTGGTGCTTATGGGGCATGAACCAAGTTCCACAGAGCAGACTGCCTGATCTGGTACTTTCTTTGAAGCTTTTTCAAACTTCAGTGATGCTTTTTCTGAACTATATCAGGATATCTTTTTTATGGTCTTTGGGAAAAGGGGAGTTACTTCCATCTCCCTCCTTGTCTTAGGGGCTGAAATATTCATGCTCCTTATCCATCTTTCCCCCTAACAAATATGTGTGTTACTATGATCAGCCATCCCACCTGATGTTATCATCAGGGTAAAGTCTGTATGGTATCTGTCAGGGGCTCCAAACAAAAGTTTATCACAAAGGTATCAAAATGGATAGGATGAACAACTTCGTCTTGGATTCAAACTAATGAAGCTGTAACAGATTCTTAGGGAAAACAGGCAGTAAGCTTCCTTGAGCTTCAAGTGTAGCATCTGTCTTCTAAGCATTTTAACAAGATGCAGCAGTGAAAGTCTTGCCTTTCTTGGTAACTCCCATAGATCTTAGCCCTGGCATGTATCCAGATACTGCAATACCAGCTGGTTTTCCTGCTGTGCAAATTCTGGCCCTTTCATTCATGTCAGAGCTGCGTAACTACCCTAGGCAATTTCTTCTGATGGTTTTTTTTTGTACATAACTCTTTAATAGCCATGGGACCAGTCTCTTTGGGCTCCCAACCCAAAGGATTCTCTTGTCCAGGAAACACCAGCATTTCCTCAAAGACAACTTGCTAACCTCCTGGCCACCACAGGCTACCAAAGGTGCAGACCAATCCTACAGTGACTGCTGTTACTAGAAGCAGCCCTTCCTACCCAAGCAGGATGAGAAGGCCACTTCAAATGCTGGCTGTAGCCTTCTGTGGTGGTTGCAGTCAAGCTGATACTGGCTGTTCATGTTTAGGTGTCAACACCAGCCGCAGCTAGGACTTGCTGCAAGTCCCTTCACCTGTATTAAGAGTGTCATGATCCGCTGTTAATGCAGGCAGGAGTCGTGATGGTTCTTTTTGATCTCAAAGGTGCTAAAAGGCAAATGGGATAAATCAGTTACTCAAACCAAAATGCACCTTTATTGAGTGCCAAGAACTCAGTTTTGTGATAGAGGGAGAGTTAAAGGAAACAAAAGTAAAGAGAAAGAAAGGGGGGGAATAGGGAATAGCTACCAACAGACAGACGGATGTCCTTGTGGTCTGGTCTGATGGACTCCGCTGTCCTCACGGTCCCAGCCAATAGACACATCTTCTGTGGGGAGATCTCAAAGGCTTCTCCGGAGGGTTGCTTTCTTATAGTCCTTTCCAAAGCTAGTGGCGTCTGGCCAAGAGGTGGGGAGATTGATGGGCCATTGTGAGGTGCTCTCAGACAGAACATGCAGTGGCGCTCCAAGAAGCAGCGGTAGGCGTAGTACCTGTTCAAAGGCACTGTACTGTAGACAGCTGCTGGATCACTTTGCCACAGTGAGCACAGTACGTCAGCAAACAGTCCCTTGGCCAGCATCCACCTCAACCAGGCCAGAACTCCTGTCCAGAATCGGGAGGGGGTCCTTGGGAGAGCCTCTATCCTCATGACAGTCGTGAGGTATATGAGGGAAACTTCAGACTGACTCTTGCAAGGAGGCAGGTGATCACCTTAACTGGGCACATCCAGTGTCAGATTCACCTACTGAAAGTCTGATTTTTGGAATCCTGTAACAATGTTGGAAAGCTTGTGTTGCTTTGGTATGGCAGCCCACATGAACAGATGTGAACTGGAACTCTTCTTTGAGAGGGGTTTGAACTGGGACCAGTGCCCCAGCACCCACTGCTGCACCTCTCTTTTGTGGAGAGGTGAGGTTTTAAGCACTTAGGAGAGAGGACTTAAATGTTAGTATTAACAATAAAGAAAGATGATCTTAGCATAATCTTAGCAAATATGGATATTAGAAACCAGTATGTAGCAGCTTAAACCAGCCTGGATATACATATATAGTTGTAGGGAGACAGACCCTGAACAGCCCCACTGCAGTCACCAGCTGCCCTACAACCAGCTGTCCCTGCATCTGTCACAGTCCAGAAATGAAGAGCCTTCCATGGAAATGTGCAGAGAGCAGGTCTCTGGGGACAGCGGCCCATGCCAGAGTCCTACCCAACACCATGTTTCTGCTGCACTGGTAATCTAGTATTTCAGGATTTAGGAGATTACACTTGTGGTTTATGAATCGCTGATGTAACCACTGAATTAACCCTTACCCTGGAGCAGTCTTGTCTCTTCCAGGTTTTATTTGTTTGTATTCAATAAATAATATCTAACACTGGTCACATTACCTATTGCTGATCACTGTTTTGACTGTTCACAGCAATTCTAGATAACACTTCTTGAGGCTAGCAAGGACTATTTCTACCCCGCAAAAGCCTTCTTACTTTAAAGAAATTGCCAGATGACTGCAGGAAGTTTTTTGTACAGCATTTGGCTGTAACTCTGAGAGATCTTTCCCTTGCACTGCTAATCTGCCTTAATATTCACAATAGTGACATAGTCTAGTTCTGCAGAGGTTCTCCTGATGCTTTACCCATCTTGCTGCAAGGGGATATTCTGAGATTTCTCAGCCTGCTACCAAGTGATGTATTCTTTCTCCTGCCCTTCATCAGCTACCCACTTCCCTTAATTTGGTGCTTCCTTAGACAATGCTATTAAAATCTTGCCTTTGAAGTGCTCAATTGTGTGTATGTCTAGCATCAGGCCTGTGTAAAAACTCCTCAGAGAATCTCCAATTACCACCAATAAAAAAGCTTTCCATTTCAGGCCACTCAGGTTTGAAGATGTTATCTGGATTAAGACTGATGCAAAAGGTAAAATAGCTTGTGCTGCAAATCAGAAGAATTATAAATACAGGTAAGTAAACTGATTTCCTTGTTTCCCAATAAGGATGCTGACATAACACCATCCCTAAAATATGTTTGTATATTTGTGGATGTATGTGTATATACTTGAGCAAAGTTTTTAACTGATCTAAGTCACTGACTATTAAAACAATTGTTATCATTCATGAATCCTAGAATTTAGAGAATGGCTTGGGTTAGAAGCGATCTCAAAAAATCATCTTGTTCCAACCTGGCTGCCATGGGCAGGGACATCTTCCTCTAGACTGGGATGCTCAGAGACACTCATCCAACCTGGCCTTGAACACTGCCAGGAAACACTGCCACAACTCTTCTGGACAACCTGTTCCACTGCCTCACCAACCTCACAGTGAAGAATTTCTTCCTCTTACATAATCTAAACCAGTTCTCTGTAATGGGAAGCTGTTCCCCTTGTCCGGTCACTCCAAGCCCTTGGTAAAAAGGTCCTCTCCAGCTTTCTTGTAGGCTCCCTTCAGGTAATGGAAGGCATTTTGGAGTGCATTAAAATGTGCATCAATACAAGGTACACCTGAAATGTTCTTGGGGCAGAAAGCCACAGACTGCATGTGTTTTCCAAAAAGTGCACTGAGACAAACTTTAGGTTTCTTTCTTTACTGTAATATATCAGTTCCCTGGGATTGTAGCACTTCTTTCCTGGAAAACTGCTGAAATTACTTTTACATATATTTTTTCAGGTGCAACTCAATCCTTATTTTTCTTTTTAGGGATGAAAGAAGGAAAAAAAATTGTTTCTTAGGTCTCCAAAGCCAGGGCTGGATCAGCTGCTGCCCTGCGAGTGGCTCTGGGTGCGCAGCAGCAGCCAGCCAGGCTGGAGGTGCTCAGCCCACACGATGTCCCGCAGCCTTTGCCAGAGGGGGGAGAAGGCAGCAAGCTCCAGCATTCCGCCTGCACCTCTCTGCTTGCTCACAACGTTTATCCAGCTGTTCAGGTCACTCGCTTTTAATGAGAGAAATGTTTGATTGGGCCAAGTTTCCTACGAGGATGTTACATGACAGCATACTCTCCAAAGTGCTGGCCGATGGCCATGGAAGATCAGCTTTCACTTGTGTCTTCTCTGCTGTTGTTCATCTTTTTCCTTAGATTGATTTCAAAGAACCACAAAAGAAAGGGTCTTTATTTGACTAACATAGAGCTGCTGTACCAGCACTGTGTCACAGCATTGTGGTCTAGAGTTATTCTGGTGCTTGTGCTGCCTGGTTTAACCATGCTGTGTGGAGAGACTGAAAATGGCATGCTTGTTCCATAATTTCCCTGTAACAAGGTTAGAAGGAATCCTCTGCAAGTATTACCTTGCTCTGCTAGGGTAACACACAGTCCAGCTTCAGCTTTGTCAATTTGCTAGTCTTGTCTTACCAATTTATTTAGGATTTATACTGATAGTTCCTAGGTTAATAGTCCTATAAGAATGTGTATTATAATCAACATGCTTTCCAATTTTTCTCCTTCGAGCACCCTACAGATGAAATTAGCTTGGAGGGGAAAGGACTTTGAAGAGACAGGCAGTGTTGTGGCTCAGCTGCTGTGAACTCTGTGTTCAAAATGGCAGAAATGGGAGTCAGGATGCTAAAATGTTTGGGGTTTGGATGGCAGTTCTGCATTTGACTCTGGGCAGAGTGGGGCTTCATAGTTGCTTTTCATGAGCATTCCTGTGCAGATCCCACCATCAGTCACATGCTGGGCTCTGCAGTCCTGGCACAGCTCGTGAGCGCTGCTGTCACCAGAGGACACTTCTGCACTGACCGACAGGCCCCACGATCCAGCAATGGTTATAAATATTCCTGGGCCTCAGTCATCCTAAAGCCCATCCTCAACCACCAGAAAGTGATCTCAACTCATGTATTTAGCATGTTAGGCTTAGATAATGTTTTATTTTTAGATTGCTGTCTGAAAAAGAAAAACTTAGTGGTTTTAAAAGGCACTACCAACTTTTTAATCACCTTATCTTGCGAGGGGGTTTTGAAATGCGTGAATGGATTTAGACTGTGCATCTTTTGTTTCCATAGTTGTTGCTTTTAAGAGGTTTCTTAGAATCAACCCTTGAGTTCAACCTTCTTCAAAGAGAATTTCCTTTCATTGAGATGCAATGCTGCAAACATTCTGAGATCTGTCTGGAACAATTTTAAGAGCATTAAACCTCCAGAACCAAAAGTGTCTGTCCTCCTTTTTGTATGACCTTTACAACTTCCATATGAATTAATCTCTGCCATTTTGGATACTTTTGTCATGGCTTCCTCTGTCTCCTGGAGAGTATTTGATCCTTTACTAGTGATTCTTTCTTGTATTTAAAAGATGTCTCCTTAAATTAGACCTGCAATGTCATAGAAGTGCTGATCATGATTAGAAACAGTCCATTTTCCAAGGACCCTATTCCAACGTGATGACATAACCCCAGCAGGAAAAGCAGCACAAAGCAATGAAGGTTAGTAGCAGAATCAGGCCAAGCCTGGAAGACTTGGTATTAGTGCCTGAAATCTCTGTACAGTGTATGTAGTGCTTAGTGCTGCTTTGCACTTGTCCCACCAGAACCCTGGCTGTCTCAGGGGGAGCTTTTCTGTGAAAAAGAACATAAAAAAGTTGAATCATTGTACACATTACATGTCAGCCAGCCCCAACAACTGTAAGGTCAGCAAGCACCTCTCCTAAGGGAAAAGAGCTTTTGGAAACCATTGCCACCTTTTCCTGGAGGTACACCAGTTTAAATTGTGCCATCTGCTGAGATGGCTGGCTGTATCCTAACTTTTGGCAGTTGTCCTGCAAACCAGGCTGAGGCTGTTCAAGAAATGACCCTTTACAGCTGTCATGCTCGTCTGCTGAGAGGAGTCACTGTTCTGTGGCTCAACAAGTTTTCAGAAACATAAACAAGATGAACTCACTGGTAAGAGAATTGTTGATGTGCACTTCAGTAACACTACTGTTGTCCTTACTCCTTTGTGTAAGATATTGTCTTTATAATATATAAATATAGATATTTAGATACTAAATATAATTAATTTAATATTGTGAGCAAAGAACCAACTGTTGAGTCATGACACAGAGTAAGGAAAGAAACCACACTTTTATTTCTGTCCCGATTTTAAAAAGAAACAAAAACTTCTGCTTCTGTGCTGTAGTAAATGTACTAAAATCCTAGCATAAGAGGCAGCAGAATTTGACTTTCTAAGCTTGAGGAGAGAAACCTGGAGACTCCCAGCATATCACTCATTTTGTAAGACATGGGGAAAGTGTAAAAATTGCTGAGTGCTGTTGATGCATGTTCACAGCAAAAGGACGTTGCAGCAGTTAGAGACACATTTTGTAGGGCATATTAGAATTACAAAGGCTAGCAGGATAAACAGCAGTTCTTTCTTCTAGTGCTACAAATGTGTAAACTTTTGTAAAAGTCGAATACGTGCTAATTATGTAAAGGCAATTTTTGTCTTCTGTTTTTATTAATAAGGCTGAATGAAGTTTCTCTGTATTTTAGACTCTAGGTGAATTTTTTATTCTGTTCTGCCATTATTTTTCATGTTTCTCTCACAGGAAGAATTTTTATTTCCTTTTTTTGCTGTGTTTAAATACCATCCCTAACACTATGCCATTACAAGACATAACATTTTAATTAACTCTCTCTTTCGCTGTCCATTGACAGGCCCGTTGCTGCCCGGCGTTGTGATTCAGTGACACGTGTGAGTTACCAGCACGGCGGGAGAGGGGGAATTCCACCCTGCCCCGAAAAACATGTGGCTGCTGCTCCTCGAGCATCCCTGCTGGGCGAATGGTGCTGCCGCTCCCTGTTGCCTCCTTCTGCCTGCTCTTCTGGTTTACGGCCATCAGGTCAATTCGTCCAGGGAACGCCGATGGTTGGTGAGCTTTGCACGGGGAGGGGGGATGGAAATGAGCTTTTCCTCAGCCGCATCCCTGCACGGGTGAAAAGGACCGTCCCCACTTGGCAGGGGAAAAGGTTGCTCAACCCAAGTGAAGCATCACAGCACTCAAGGCGGCACCGCCGCCCAGGCACCGCGCACGCCGTCTCTCCCAGCGTATCCCCCGCTGCAGCCGGAGGGGCGGAGGGGAAGGAAGGCTCCCGGAGCCCGGCTGCTGGCTGGGCAAGGCGGCGGCAAGGCAGGCAGCGCTCCCAGCCCTGGGGCAGCAGCTGGCAGCCGAGAGCAGCCAGGCCGTGACTCACCCGAGGAATGTCCTGGCACGGGCGGCCGCGGCTCCGGGTGAAGGTGACGCAACGGGCTCGGCTCGCCCGTCCCCGCCGCGGGCAGAGCCCACCGGGCGGGACCGGCTCCGCGGGACCCGCAGCCCTGCCCAAGCCACCGCCAAGGGCAACGAGAGCTCGGAGCCCCAGAGGGGTTTTGGGACCGCGCCGCTGGACGAGGCTGCTTAAAACAGCAGAAGGGAGCCGTGGAAAAGGGATAGTGGAGTCTGGAGCTTCCCTTATGGGGCTCGCTGGGGATCCATGCATCACACCAGCACACGCTTCAGGCTCCTGGAATTAGCTCACAGGGAGGCACTGCAAATCTTCCTAACTTGCAGCAAAATCGTGCCAGGAACCACAACTTAAGAGTCAAATATATTTACTGTAATTTTTTTGGTTTTTGTGTATCTGCAGTATAAGGAGAGAGAAAAACTCAGTGTCATCATTTCACAGATTTTCTCTAATACTCTCTTACATTACCAGAAGTTAGACTTTTTCTAGCATTCTTTGCACTCCCACTGAAAATACAGAACTGTCAGAGGGAAGGTTGATATTTTGCAGGGGTACGCAGAACACCAAAGGGGAAAAAGAAGTGCCCTGAGCAACAGATCTCATCAAATGCAGTTTCATACGGATTTCTCTCCCTTGACAGGTTGATTTTTTTAAACTGAATGGTATTGAGACTCTCTGTTATTTCAGTGTGCATCTATGCAAGTTTTTTTGCTTTTCTTTTCTCTCTGCTTAGTTCTCTTGAAGGTAATCTGGCTACACCACAAGAGCTCTGATGTCTCCTAGCAGAAAGCAACAGGTTCCTGAATTGGACTGGTAGACATATAGCCCCACTTTCTTTATCTCAAATGAATTGTTTTATAAAATTTAATTACTTAATTAAGGATCTTAATTACTTTTGTGACCTCTATTCTTCTGTCAGATTTAACTCAAACAAGCTTTCAAGTTAAAAAGTCACTGAGACAAGGACTAGCCCAAGTGAGAGAGGGGATGCCTGAGGAGGCCAAGCAGAGGCCTTGCTTCCATGGGAAATGAATTGGTAACACTGAGTTCAGCGAGGACAGCAGAGAAGCAAATAGGATGCACAGCGTACTAAAGGAAAGGACTATGATACCAAAGAGCTTCGGTGCATAAGGCAGCTTAGTCCATTATAATTATTTCTCACTAATGAGCATCCAGGAATTGAATCCAAACAAAGAGTGCCTCCTGCTCCACGGTGAGTCATTGCTTCCATCCACAGAGTGTGAAGGGAGGCTTGGAGGGCTTCCTCAGAGGCATGTGCTCCACAGAGGGCATCATTCACAAAGCTTTTAGTGCTGCTGCTGCTGCTGGGCTCTCTGAATCACTGGGCTATTTCAGTGGTGCTTGGTGGGATGCAGATCTTGTGGCATAGGGGTAGTGAAACTCGATGCTTCCTGAGTGCAGTGAGATGCCAAAGTGAGGAACCAGCTTTGCCTGAGTGTGCTCCAGCAATCAGATTTGCTTGGTCATTACTGCTTTTGGCTGGATACTGGCCATTTCTGCGGCCTTCAAAGTTCACCACTGGGCTCTATCACAAGTTCCTTCTCTGATCACTGCAGTCACCAGGAGTTCAAAATTCATTTCCTTGAAAATGAGAAGCCCCTTTCTGTTTACATGTGACCTGCTTTTCACCTCTAAGAAATGTTCTCAAATTCTGGTAAACTCATTTCTGTCTCAGATTTCTGTAAAGTCAGAAAATACTCCTCCTTCAGCCTATGCTGCTTCTGTAGTCTGATGGCTGCCAAATACCAGTCAGTGATGTGCAGCAAAGGCAGCCCTTAGTGCCTGGGTACCTCAAGTACGCATCTTGTGAGATTAAGAGAGTAGCAAGCGCTTCTGATTCATTATTCAGTTTCCATGGTGTTAAAAACAGAGGGTGACTCATGCCCAGTTTTGCAGTTGTCATCCCTGGAGCACCTATCCAGCCACACAACTCTGGAGCTGGTAACTCTCCACCTTTCATTTTAGGAGCCTAGGATATGCAGTACAGAGGCCCAGTGTGGGTGGCTGAGGGTGCTCTGCAAGGGCATGAGATTAGGGCACACCCACACAGCAAATTCGTGGTCTTGTGCACATGTCAGAAGAAGTTTGCTGAGCCCATAGCAGTGACTGTGGTCAGTGGCACCAGAGGATGTACTGCACATGGGCACAGCTACATCTGCTTGCCAAATATACAATAAAGGTACTCCTTCCTGAGTCCCACATTGCTGGCCCTTGAACAGGCAGTAAAAGTAACCAAGTGGCCATCATCTGGAAAAAAAATTACTTGAGTTGAACAGAGATCAGTGGCAACAGGAAGTCTGAATGTGTGGCTGTAAGGAGCTGAGGGGTAAATATAGCTCTGGATTAGTGATTTCAAGGCTGATGGATCAAATTTTGAATACTGATGATGCAAATCACTCTTGAATTCCGCATCCAGAGCACAGGACATATCCAAAGGGCAGGATGTAACTCAAAAAGGATATTGGAAAGATAGTGTCTCAGTTGATCAACATGGTAGTGTATAGTAATGGAAAACAGGGGGAGAAATGTCAACACATCCCTCACAAAATGCAGTATGAATATATGTACATATATGTATCGAAAACACATAGAGGAATCTAATATGCATACAGGCATGCTAACAAACACAGTCTTGCTGCTTCCACCACCATACTGTAGCAGTTCAAGTGTTCTGGGGAGAGAGAGCTGGCTGGTCACAACACAGACTGGAGATTCACAGGTACAGCTCCTTGAGGTTTTCATGTTTAGAAATGTTTAGGATTTCTTGGTTTTCAGACACATCAGTTCAAGGTGCAGAATCGCATAGAACTGAGAATCCTCTTGTCCACTTTGATGGGCTGAAGATAAAATGCTCTGTGTTTGTTTTCCTGTGCTTGAAACCCTATCCTGTATGGAACATCAGCACACTGCCGGGAGAATTGTCCTTGTTTTTTTTTTAAGTCATGTTCCCATCTTTTAATGCACCTTCCGTCCTACGTGCTGTGTCCCGCCCCACTGACCGCAGCAAGATCAGTCTTTGTGCCAGGCCCCTTTGTGCCCGCACAGCCCGGGGCAGCAGCGCAGATCCTCTTCGGGCGGGGACAAGGCTGCGTGGCACACGGCAGCGACACAATGCCGCCTGTGCCGGCTCGTGGGGCGTGAGCCGCAGCCTGACAGCGCCCGGCCCACGAACCGTGAACAGGGAGCAAACCTTTTAGAACAGCAGCGAGCGCCTCGGCCGGGGAGCAGCGCCGGGCTGGTGCGGGGCAGGACAGGGCGGGCAGCAGGGGCTCCCTCAGAGCAGCCGCGCTGCCATCGTGCCCGGCCTGACTCTCGTGCTCCGAGCCCAGCGGAGGGGCCGCATCGCCCCCTCTGCAGCCAGCCAGCCAGCCACCGCCGGGCCGGCTGAGGGGGCTGCCTGGGGCTCCGGGGCCCAGGCCAGGCTCCCGCAGACCGGCGCTGACACTGCCTCGGCCGGGCGGGCGACCGGGCCCCGCCGCCTGCGGGCCC
>VXBI01008156.1:0-26189 GCA_013397375.1 Toxostoma redivivum | reverse complement strand
TGCGGGGAGGGGCGGTGGGCGCGGGGAGAGCGGTCCCGCACTCCTCCAGAGGAGCCGCCGCCGCGGCCGCCCAGTGCCCAGGCCCGAGGGGCGGCCGGGAGCGGCCGTGTGGGAGCGCCGGGGCCGGGGTGGGAGTGCCGGAGCGCAGGGCCGGAGGGCGCGGGGCGGCGGGATTCCCTCCGTGCCCGCGAACAAAGCGGGGAGAGGGGCCGGCGGCGCCCCCGGGGACAAAGCCGGCGACTCCCTGCGAGCCGCGCACCTGCCTTCTCTCCCCGGGCAGCCTGCGCTGGCAGCTCCTGCCTCGGCAGATGTAATTGCTGGACCGAGAGCAAGGGCGCTGCAGATGGGCTGAGCTCGCTTGCTCACTCGCAGCGGGATTTGCTAAATTATTTTCATTTTGCCTTGAGCTCCCCGTTTGCCCTGCCGATATTTTGTTTCCTTGCTGGTTTAGGCTTTAGTTTTGAACGGCTTGCGAGCCTTATGGGGAGCTCTACAGTTGTAATTCGTATTTTTATATGAACGAAGAGCAGTCAAACAATAGTCCCGCAGCAGTATGAAGTAAAATTCGAGAGTTCTTAAGGCGCCGTGTTGAAGCTGACACAATGCAGAAAACATTTCTGCTGCTTGTAGAGCCTTACCTCACCCAACAGAATGAGAGTCATGACAGTGCTGGATGTGAGCTGCTGCTGTAGTGTTTGCTCTACTAAAAAAGAAAAAAAAACCCAACAAAAATCACCCCACCAAAACCCCACCCCCTCCTATCCCAACCGAAAATTATGAACTCCTCTCCTATGTTCAGTTCCTATCCCCTCATCACTCCCTCTTCCCCTCCCCCCAGATAAGCCAAATGCATGATAAGGTAAAGGAAAACTGTTCGAGTAGTACAGTTGTGTGACTAGTTATATGAAACTGCTATCCAGAATTGCAGCTGAAGATGCTGAGATGTACAACAAGGAACTACTGAATTCATGCCTCCTTTATATCCTCTGCTCCAGTCCTACAAATATTACTAAATTCTCAGTGTGTTCAGGTTGAGTATAGTATTTTTATTCTTATGGGGGCAGGCAGACTTCTTTATCTAGCACTGTGGTCTATCATCTCTTTCTAGTGAGTGTTAATTTTTGCTGTTTATTCCTTTGATCTCATTTAACAGGCTTCTGGAGTAACAGTGAATGATGAAGTCATAAAGGTTTTTAATGACATGAAAGTAAGGAAATCTTCAACCCCAGAAGAGATTAAAAAAAGAAAGAAAGCTGTTCTCTTCTGCTTAAGTGATGACAAAAAACAAATAATTGTAGAGGAGTCAAAGCAGATATTGGTTGGTGACATTGGTGATACTGTGGAGGACCCCTATACAGCCTTTGTGAAGTTGCTACCTTTGAATGATTGCCGATACGCTTTGTATGATGCCACATACGAGACAAAGGAATCTAAGAAAGAAGACCTGGTATTTATATTCTGGTGTGTGAAAGCAAAGCTTGCTGTTTAAATTGAATGCTCTGGATTGAGCATTGATGGATGAGTTAATAACTGTTCTGTTGTTGGCTTTTTTCTTTAAAGGGCTCCTGAAAGTGCACCTTTAAAAAGCAAGATGATCTACGCAAGCTCTAAAGATGCCATTAAAAAGAAATTTACAGGTACGGACCTGACAATGTTTTTCTCGTTACCTACAGTGCCATTTAAATGTTGAGGTTCTCACAAGTACATTGTTGTCCATCTGTCTTTCAGGTATTAAACATGAGTGGCAAGTAAATGGTTTGGATGATATTAAGGACCGTTCAACACTTGGAGAGAAATTGGGAGGCAACGTGGTAGTTTCACTTGAAGGAAAACCTTTATAAAAAGACAGACAAGTGCCATCTGGATCTAAGGAGCTTCCATTTCTGCAGCTCGTTCAATTGGAATAGCATTAGTCTCCCCATCCCCTTCCCTCCTCAAAAAATAAGTTCCTTCCCCACCGCCCTGAAGGAGATGTCATTGTTAAGCAGTCTACCAGTGATTGCCATTAGACTGTTTAATCTGGTAGTTTCATGTAGGATTCAAGGAATGCTTTCACGTCATACTCTTGGCCAAAACTGACGTTGCAGGCATTCCTTGCAACATGTTCAATGAATGTGATAGTTAATGTAAATAGTCTAGCAGACAGCAAAGGGTAAGCTAATTGAATGCCTTGAAAGTATTGTCCACTGGTCGGATGGTAGACTCTCTACAGTATTACTTACAGTTGCACTTGATTGCAGTTCCATGAGGCTCTTGTGCATTCATACACCTCACCTGCCTTGACAAGCCTATTTTTGTGACATGGCAGCACACAACACTATGCATTTAAAGCACTTTTTTGTAATATGTTTGACCTGCCCCCCCCAAGGAATGCCAATTAAGTTGCTGTAACTGTGTCATCAGATTATTGTAGTACCTCAGTTTCATTCCTGTTACATGCATATCTTTATAAATGAAGTAGCTGTTACGATGCCTTTTGTTTTCCATTGAATGTACACTACTGAACAAGAGTAGAAGTTATCTGTTTACCATATGAGTCTTGAAACACTAAAGTTTTGTAAAACATCAGTCATGGTGGCAATTTCTGTATTAAAAAGAGCCTTAAATGGAACATTGTTTTTTGAGATCAAAAACTGGCCACGTTGCAATAAAACTTGTGGCTTATTACAGAACGTTGCCTTGTTTTCATTGGAAAATACAGTTTTTAAGTGTTTAAGCATATTTCAAATAACTTCTGTGGAAAGTATTGTAAAGGTAAACAATCATTAATCTCATCTTGAATAATGCAAGTTTTTAATACGGATTTAGGCACTGCTTTACAATACTTTGTGGCTCTGTTCTGGCCGTTAATAAAGGACCTGCTCCTAGTTTACTGCAAAGTAAAGAAGCTACCACTACTCGAGACCATTAGTTCCGTGAAACACTTGTGTCAGAAACTTAAAAATACAAAGTAATTAACCATGCAGTGTGTTTTGTACCTGAATGTTCTTAAAGTTCTACATGCCAGAGTAAAACCTTGCACAAGTTTTTACAACCAGCTGTCTTTCTCAGTAAGATGATGTGTTATGACAGTTACATGCAGAATATGAAGTGGGGAAATACTTTTTGTTTCTTGAGTGTTGCAGTTAGACCGACTCAGTACAAGAATTAGCCTAAATGAACTGTTCTACTTGTTAACTTCTATGTAAATAGAACTGGAAAGTGTTTGCCACTACTGAGGCTTGCATAGGGGACGTGTTTTGGCCATGAGCCAAATAATGCTCTCCTTATAGAGAATTTGATCTGCTCTGTGTGAGCAATCCTCCGTTAGCCAGAGCTATTTATGGCAAACACATGCTTTTGTATCTTGTCATCGTTATCCACAAATGGCAAAACTGGACATGATTCTCTTGGTATGCATAAAGGAGCGCTGTTAGGCAGCCACTGGCAGCTGAACTGTACATGCTGCTAGAAGGAATGCTCTTTTATCATTACCTTATTTTAAAAGGTTGGTGGAGTAGAACTGTGGAGCTTTTAAATGCGGGCTTTCTATGTTCAGTCCATAGCTCTTTTTCAACAAGGACGCAGATAATAATCCAAATACTTTCTGCCCCCCCCCCTTCCAGTTTAAGTAACCTAGTGGTACTGTGTTTAGGCTCTCTTGTCCTGTAGAACTTTAAGACTTTATTTCAGGTTTCTGGCTATCTCTGACTTGCACACCTCATCGTGTTAGCTGTTCTATGTAGACTAAACTTTACTAGAATTTAAGTAAAAAGGCATGATGACCACTGACTTACTAAGTGTATAAATGAGTCTTGGTTTTGTTCTACAAAACTCTCCTTTCAGGTACCTTTTAAGATTGTGAAATAACTGATGGTATGCATGTTGTCTAGATGAAAAAAAAAAAAAACCCACAACTTTTTATTCCTCAAAATAGTCTATTTCTGATCATTCTTCTTGTATGCAAAGCCCAGTTTAGTGTAAAGATCTTTGTGCTTTATGTTTATCTTGAGTTCAGTACAGTAAAATGAAATTACCTTTTAACTGATTTTTCACAAGGAATAAATTGTTTCTTTAGAAAAAGCCAAAATGGAAAATGTTAAATTTTAATAAACCATTTGAATTTTCATTTTAGACAGTAAGCTTTTTTTAAGGAGTACTGTGTTTAAATTTATTGTTTGTCTCTGCTGCAGTCTGGAAAAATGTCTGTGGCTTCTTAGTTGAATATTACAGGTTCCTTTTTTTTTTTTTTAAAGCTAGCTTAGGTGTATATTCACTCAGTCCGACTAGCTATGAAATTGAAGCACAAACCGTCTTTATGTAAGATTCCTACCAAATTAAAGTTTTAGATCCAAAAGGATCAGCCTGCCTTCAGTTTGTTGTTAAAATGAATTGACTGACTGATTGATGTGAGGTCCAATTCAGATGGCTTGCTTTTACAAAAAAAACAAACAAACAAAAAAAAACCAAAACCAATAAAGTGCTACAGAACTGTTACTGTTTGAATTATAAAACAAATGAAAGACAGCTGGCATCTGTTCCAAAATGGTTTGTCAGCTGTTGTTTTCTGTCATTATGCAAAATGGTGAGGGCCTCATTGTGATCAAGAAGTGGAGGAAAATCCTCTCAAGTGGAATATCTTCTGTGTATCTGTGTAGATGTGACTTTTGGATATCTTGGCTTCAGTTATTTTATTGATAAAGAGATGTTAAATTTTTCATGAGAGTAGCTTGTGCAGAAACGGCATTTTTCTTCTGAAAAAATATTTCAAAATATTTCAGTATTTCAAAGCCAGCAGTTTTGTTTGATTTGGTAAATCCTGGAAGAGGTATAGATAGATGGGTTTGATTTCTCTGAAAAGAGAAATCAATCCAAGACTAGAATGTGTGAGGTTTATGCTTGTGGCGATTTTTAAAATGCAAAGCTTAAACTTATATGGACTTGAGTGTAAAAATGACTCCTAGTCAGATCATGAAGTGGAGTTTGAGTATGCTCAGTTAAAACCCAAAGAGTTTTGCTAAGTGGAAGAGTTTTCCTGCTCTACCATTCCCTCAGAGCAAGTGATGGAATACAGTTGCCACAATTTGATAATAAGCTTTACTCTCTAATGCCAATTCCAGTATGAACCAAATTTTCATGTCTGCCTATTTTTTATAAACTTCTGTGAGTCCCCTTTAGTTTGTGGTGGCGAGTTAATGATTGTAGAGTGAAAACATGGCACTAATGGTGGATCAAAGATCATCAATGTAGCACCTGTCTGAGTATTGAGTTTCTTTGAAATATTTCGATTTTGAAAACCTGGAATAAATAAAATTAATTTAAATGTCTTCAGTTGTTGAGTTTGTTTGTGCACAGGACAGCACCTACACTAATCACTTTGTTGTCTTTGGACTGGAAGCAGCCCAGATACTGTGAAAGGAGAAGTTGTGGAATACCTGGATTTTTGTAACAGGTTTCATCTGCTGCCCATTCAGTTCAATATCCAACTGTAGCAAAAGCCAGCACCGGTGGCTCTGGAGAGGGATATAAAGGAATTTTTAGTGGGTTGGTTCTAGATAACCTTTTTCTTTTGTTGTATCCCAGCTCATGTGTTCAGAAAATTAGATGGCTTTTCTATAGCAAATATAAAAAATGTATGTTTACACTAGCAAGTCATTTCTAATACAGGCAAGGAAGTGAACTGATATAGAGTGAAAAAATTGACTCCATGAAGAAAGATCAAAATACCATTGTTTTGGTATCAATGGCATCTCTTGTTAATATAAAATTTCTTGGATCTAGGAATATGTTATGTAGAATAGTTAATTTTGTGAACAAAGCTGTCAAGAAATAGCTTCATTGGATTTTCTGGAGAAGGCAGACTTCTACAATGTACATTAAAAAACCCTTTACTGTTTACTTAACATAAGCCTTATGGCTGTGGGGAACATACATAAGAATATGCATTAAAAAAGAAGGAAAGGTCTCATTCTGAAGTTTTTAAATAAAAATTACTGCTTAGTTTAAAAATGTTCTTTTCTTACTAAATTCATATCCAGTGCTTGACCCTATTGAATTTGGACATTTCTCTGCCTCAGCTTCTATGCTGTTAAATCTACAATAATTCCCATACATCTTACTCTTCCTTGCATTACTTATCTATGCATTCCACTAGTAACCTCTGAAAAATAAATACAACGGTAAAAATTAAATATTTTCATAGGAAGTTCAAACAGGTGACATAATTTATGTTCATTTAATGATCTCACAGAATTGTCTTTTTACATTGTAAACCTTAGAGAAAAAATGTGCTAATTGGAGGTACTGAAAGTAATTTTGACATTCCTAAGATTCTGTGATTGTCTTTTTAATAATTCATTGTAGGTTAATGTTTCTGTTGTCAGCTTTACTTCATAGTTACTTAGAAAACTAATGATTGGAAAAGAAACTTGAAGGTGCTGCTGTTTATTTTTACAAGTTTCTAAATGTCAATTTAGATTATAAAATAATACACAAACTTCAATTTCCCACTGCTAGCCTAATTTGTTGTGTGTACAGGCTTAGAAATGTATACATAATCATGCCTCTCCTCTTCCACCTCTTTATTTTTAAAAACAGCTGTGTCACTGCAAATCCCTACCATCTGCCTACCATCTTCTGTAAAGGTTTACAGACAATCTCCACTTGTACCTTTTAGTATCTATTTCTCCCCCCCCCTTGTTTGTGATTGTAGGAGTTTGATTTAGAAAAACTAACTTCTGTAATATTGTGCTCCTCGAAACCTTTTCTAATATGCAGAAAGTTAAAAGCATCAGTTAATCTCTGGTGAGCACAGCTGCAGTGTGTACATTGGCTTGAAAAAAGAGATGTGTTTTTGAGAACCAGTTTAGAGAGCCTTATTTGTGTCTGCTTCCTCTTAGTGGCAGCACTGCTTTCATCTGTGACTTTCTATTAAAGCTGATGTTAGAGCTAAGTTTTTCTTCCATTTTGGCTGTTTCAACAGAAAATGGAATGTGCTTGTAGCAAACAAGGTGCAGAGAAGCAGAGAAGGTTTAGAAACAGCAGCTTTTCATAGAGGCCTGTACCTCTGGTGGGGGGGGAAAGGGTTACAGCAGAGTGTGTTTCCTTTTAATTTCAGTAGGAGCTTGCAGCTGTAATGACTGGGCTTATGTTATCTTTTGCTCTGCCTGAACATACTGATTCCACAGTCTCAACTGCCTCAATGCTTTCATGCAATGAAATGTGAACACACAGCTCTTTATCAGTGAAATGTGGTTTACTCCTACAAAAGTGAAGCCCTGCTACAACAGTGCTCTTGGTTAGCCATGTCGTATGGAGAGATGCACCTAAGCTGCATTTGAACAATTCTTAAAAAATGTGTGGGTTTTGATTACACCAAATACAATAATTAAGCTATTACACAGAGACTGAGGATGAACGGGTGACTTATTAATTAGGTGACAGCAGTGACAAATATAATTCATGATCATATTTTTGAATCTTAGCCCTGTTATTTAAGCATGACTTGAAGATGAAACACTTCCCAGTCCACAGAATTAATTTCCTGCGTAAATTTTTTTAAGCAGCAGTAGCATAATTTTAGCTCGTTACTGAATATCCTGATGCAGAATCTGTCACCTGAGGGTTTTTAGTCGTCTGCTTGACAAATTCCTTTTGTAGTGCTGCATTATTTCTCTGCATCCACACTTCAGATTCAGTTCCCAGAACTCTCCTTCCAAGTAACCAGAATTCCTAAACAATATTTATTCTGTGTGACTAAAGTAGAAAGGCATCTTGTAGAACATCCATAGGAAACAAATGCATGGTATTAGCCTGCATGGCCACTGAACATGTTAGGCCCTGCATGCCATCTCTGACTGTTGGGTTATTCTGATAAAAGCTCAGCTCATTCAGGTTTGTGTGGAATAACCCAACACAGAAAATTTGTGGAAACTGGAAAGAATGTTTTAATTTTGCTCAGATAAAGAATTTACAAGCTGGGTATGATAACAACTTTTAAATTTTTTCTTTTTACCTGTCCTGACAGAAACACCTGGCTTTGATTCTAGCCAGTTTTATCAATTTAGTTCGACAGGTGCAATGGTTGAGTATCTTCAGGACAAGCTATATTTAGATATATAACCTTTTGATAATTCTGGCAGTTGCTTTGATCTCATTATTTTAATTCAGTCACTTCAACTCCATTACAATTTTAACTGCCTAGTGTTCAGCATTGCCAATGTAATCTCACAACACTTGAGGAACATTTAAAAGTAGTCATCGTCAAAATTAGTAATAATATAAATCAATTTTATTTCTTTATTTTATAGTCTCAGTTTTGCAAGGATGATGACAACTCCCTTAAAGTTAGGTGGTTTTCCAAGGAGGTCCTGACTGAACACCTGCAATAGATGTTTGTGATAAGATGGAAGAAGTGTTGGAGCATTCATATCAGAGCAATTTGCTTTGCTTTCTTGCATAGCTGGATGAATTTCCTCTCCTGGAAGATGTTGAGGTCACTGTGGTATCAATATTTAAAGTATTTTACCCTCTATTTCTGAATAGAATGGACTGACTGAAGTTACAACTTTCTCTTAGGGTAATACAGTCAAGGATCTCAGCTATGAATTTCATTTTTTTCCTGATTGCCAGGAGATACTTGCAGTTATTGCTTTGTGCACACCAGATTCAAGACGCATGTGGCTGCTTCTGTGTTTATCTGCAGTTATTTTGTGCACAAAGTAATAATGACACATAAATAAATATATATTTAACACCAATAGTAGATCAGAATCTTACTTTAATTTAACAGCTGTCTTATATGGAAAATAGTAATGGTAAGATTTTTACCTTGTTTGTTTTTTGTTTTTTTTTTTAGCAATGGTGTTAATAAACAGTTTTTCTGCTGTAATAGCAAACTGGAAATGTGAGAAAAGTTATTTGCATCTTTGCATCAGCATCTTGCATTGTGTGCAAATACAGATTCTCTGTTTCTTAGTAGAATGTTTGGATCACATCCAGTGGTTAAGAGAAAAGAATATAGGATTTTTGTATGTCACATTTTACAGTATTAATGTGAACATACACATGTTTTTTGAGCTATGAGATAAAAACCTTTAATTACAAAAGGGCATATTTTGGGAGAAAAAATAAATAACCTTTTAAAGCCTATATTTTCCTCTGCTAGCACTTTACTTTTTATTCCTGAAGTTAATGAAGACCCATTAGGATCTGTTTTTTCCTTTTTGTTATTTTTTTGGTTTTGTTGTTCTCACTTTCCCCACACTGCTTCATGTTTCAGCCTAATACAGACTGGATTAAATAGTTATCAAAGGAAGAAGGTATTATGTATAAAACATACACAGTTTCTGTAGGAAAGAGTAAACTGTTTGCTTGACCCAGTTTCATGGAGATATTTCTTTCTATAGAGATGGGATCACAGTCAAGGAAGAGGGAAAAATGGGTTTGCTGAGAGTATTTAGGAGCACTCAGTGGGAATGAGATGATTATTGCAGTGCTTAATCCTGAAATAATCATATGCCATCTCATCAACATTGCATCAGCATGTGAGAGACATAAATATTCTAGCTACTTTGTGATATTAGTCCAAGATAATTTTCTATTATTATAGACTTGGCACTCTCCAGAAAAATATAGAATATTTCTACCTGTGATCAATGTTTTGATGTTTTCACAAACATCTGTTGTGTCTTTTAAAATATGATTTCCAACTAGTGGGGATGTATTTCTAAGGAAATACATCTTTTATGGCTCTGAAAATTAAAGTGAAGGTTATAGAAGCAACCACTTCCCTTAATCTTTTGGGGGGAATTCCTATGTTACCAGGCTTGCTTTTCCATCTGTTGGGCACAGTATGAAAAATGCACAGAAAGGCTGTTATGGTAACACAGTATCTGTTATCACCGACATTAAATTCATTTAATGTTAGTGAAGTTACAAGTCATGCTGTATGCAAAAGGAATAAACATATTTCTCAGATCTGAATTTGTCATTTTCATAGACAGTAACATTTAGTTTCTTTTCAACAGGTGTAAGTGTCCTGCTGTGTCTTTGTTTCCCTGAAGATGAAAATGACAAACTCAAGCCTTTCCCCTGCCTGTGATTTGCTCTGTGTCCTATCTCCTCCAAAGCTTTTTCCCCTTCCTCCAAAGCATTGTCCCTGAGAGACTGCTCATCTGCTTCCGCTAATCCTCTTATTTACCTCACCTCAGTTTCATTTCCTCTCATCACTTTTTTGCTCCCTGCTAGTTCTGATTTTCCTCTGGAACTGTTGCTTCATATTAGAAGTGTCCTTTAGTCTTCATCATAAACAGGGAAAAACATAAACAGAAAAAAACAAACCTCACAAACCAAACCACTTTTGTTCTTTTTACTGTTTTCTTTTATTAAAAATATGAATCCTTATGAAGAAATTATTCAAAGAGTAAGCCTGACTGCAGTTTACCAAAATGTCAAACAGTTTGAAATAATCTCTTGAGATGTTTGAACAGTTCCATTCTGTCCACAGGATTTAACTCAGAAATCCAGACTCCACCATTTAGATGGGAAATTGCCATATTGGGTTATTTTATGCTCTGATCAATGCCAGAAGCATGAACTCTCCTTTTTTTGCAATCATTAAAGCATCTGATTTCAGCTGTTAACTTCCATGAAAGTGGTTAAGTACTTACAGTGTGAGGAAATGCTATGGATGCATGAATTTATGATATATTGAAAACCAAAGCTGTAGAAATAGTGTGAAATAAACTGTGTATCAACACAGAAACTCGAAGTTAATTGCATGGCTCACTGCTTCATTGCCAAATGCATTGGTTCCTAGTAAAATCAAGAAAATCTCAGTATTATTTAAAAAAAACTGTAGCAGAAAACTGCTACAAGAATTAGAGGCCATATTATGGTATTACATGTTTAAAAAGTTAGATTCAGTAAATCTTAAAGTAACCTTTGTGTAATCAGAGATTATATTAATACAATACAATACCTTTTAAGAGTTTTCATCTGCTTCCTTTTTTGGAACATTGCATTAGGCTTATTCATCTCCTCGGGCTTTTCTCTGCAGTCAGAAGCACTAGAAATTGACAGCATTGCAGTAAAGATTTATTCCCTTTTCCTGACCTTAAAAAGAAAAGAAAAAAAAATCTGATGAAGAGATATATGAAGTGGAGCCATCTGAGGGTGCTATTTGACAACCGAATGAAGGCACTCTAATGGCATGAGTGGGATAAGAGGGGAATTCCTGCAGATGCTGGGCTGAATGCCCCTTCTCATTTCTGGTGCTTTTATCTGCCTGATCAGGCAGTGAATTTGTGAATCTACACTTCTCACTTGCTTTGGAAAAGTTTTGGGTTTTTTTGCTTGTTTAGGGAGGCACGATGCCTGAAATGTTTCAGATGTTTCTGGGAATTGCCTTGGTCAGCATCTGGTATGCAGGGTGTCCATGGAGGAGCTAAACTTAGTATTCATTGCGGGGCTGGAGTGTGTCCAGAGAAGGGCAAGGAGCTGGGGAAGGGTCTGGAACACAAGTCTGGCAAGGAGCAGCTGAGGGAGCTGGGGGTGTTCAGCCAGGAGAAAAGGAGGCTCAGAGGGGACTTTACTGCTCTCTACAACTGCCTGAAGGAGGAGGTTGTAGCATTGTAGCATACTTGACATTGCTGGATTAATGGCTGGAATCAATGTTTTTAATCCCTTCCAACTCAGCATATTCTATGGTTCTGTGATTTTATAAATGATTTTATGATTCCTGACAGCCACCACGCTCCTGCACGTTGCTCAGTGTATTTCCAGGTGATGCCTGTGTTACATGTTTCTGGTACAGTAAATCCAGCACTTCCAAGAAGAATTGGACATTCTCTGTCCATGTATCACACAGCTAGCTGATATGTATACTCACCGTGTATTTAACAAATATCAGAACATCAGATGTTTGGGTCTCTGGTAGGTAATGAATGATTCTGACACTAACATGTTGTGTCTTAGCTGGAAAACCTAGGGCAAAAATCTGAGAAGTCCAATGATCACTGGCATCTCAGCTTCTTCTTATGCACATACTTTAAACTGTGTGCTCTTCAGCACTCTGATTACTGTAGAGCAGTGGTGAAACTCAGTCCATCAACTCTCAGTTCCTCATCATGCAGCACAAGACATGTAAAGTCATTTTGGTGTTTAATTTAAGGTGAAATTCAGAGTTACACTATGTCAGACGTGCATGCCTGACTCCAGCTCTTGCTTCCTCCCTTCACTCCTTTAACAGTGTTCCTACCACCCTTCCCCCATGAAGATCCGTGATATGAATTAACTGAATTCCTCAGATTCTGAAGTTCTGACTACAAGCTTTCAGAGACTGGGAATCCTGCCATGCCATAGTATTCTGAAGGGTGTAGGCAAGCATGCTGCACGTACAGCACAGTCACTGAGCATTGAGTATCGAAGGGCCAGCACTTCTAGAGAGTTTGGGTTTTGCTTTGTTCACTTGATTAGTGAGAAAAACGTTGTTTTTTCAGCTTCATTTTCCTGTTAGCATTCCAGGTGAATTGTATCTAGTGGTGTTTAAGTGGGAAAGTAAATTGGGAATTTACTATAGTCTAGTTAGAAAACGAAAATAATGGGCAAAATAGCTCACCTGATGTGTATTTGGAATTCAACCAGTGCATGTATATAATAAAAATAAATGAAGTTAGAGGGAGTTTTTGTCATGATTGATGTAATCCAAGCATTAGGTGTAGCTCCATTAAAATCAGCAGAAGTTAGAAATGCTTATTAGAAGTTCACTACTGTCTGGAATCATTAGAACAGTATGGTGTGATGTTAATGGCAGCAGGGAAATGCACTGGGTATACAATGGATGAAGCCAAACGTTTTACCAGCATTATGCATATCTCAGAGCATGCAACACAGATTTTCAGTTTTAGGCAACAAAGAGTCCAGACTGAAAAGTGACAGGTATCAATATATACAAGAAGTGCAGGCATGATCCTTTTAATCAAAAAGTCATTCTAAATATGTATTATTAATTTAACCTAATAGCATTCACTTTTTTAATGCATTAAAAGCAATGATAAATGCTGTTATCATGTTATTATGACCTTTTTTGGATCAGCACCTATGTACTGTGTACTTTGTGTTCTTTGTACACCCACAGAAGCCCTCCTCATTTTTGTGAATTTAAGTTCAGAAAGCAGTATTAACATCAGGGGCCATTTGTAAGGCAGAATCTGGACTCTCCTATCCCAGTCTCCCCAGTGGCCCAGTGTAGTAAGGGTACTTCAAATGTCACCAGCACAAACTGACAGCACTAGATTCAGCAGAAGCAATACACAGCACAGTCTTATTGCCACAGTAATTAATAAATGGGTGAGTTCCCTCCATTTTTTATACAGAACTATAAGAAAAAACATTAGAAAATCTACCCATTATGGAAGAAACCTGAATTAATCTCTCTTGTGACTAGTTATGGTTCTAATTCACATGTTAGTGCCCTAACTAGGTCTGAGAACTCCAGTGTCTGTTTGCACTGCAGGTTAGGGGTTTCACTGATGTTCTTGTGTGACAGCCTGGTCTGATGGCCAAGACTTACCCTTTGATACTGCCAAGGTACAAATCAGTGCTTTAACACACCCTCACACTGAATGCAGCATAACTTTGCATTGGTTACTGGCCAGGGTCTTGTTTGCCTGGTTTCTGACTGTACAAATATTCTATGTTTGTTAGTGATTAGGGAGCAGACATCTAGAAATCAGACACAGTGATGTCTGTATCATCGTGGTATTATAGATCATCATATCTAGCTCACTTTGCACTTCGTAGATTCAGCTCTTAGAGATCATAACATTAACATCTCCACATCTAACACATTCATTACTCATGTTATTTGTCTGTTTGGTACTTTAATAAGCCGTCTGAGTTTTTTTGAAAAATCAGATTCAGTTGTCAGAACAATTCTTTATTTGTTTTGATGGCTTAACATCACCATGATTTTAATTTAATTCCTTCAGGAATCATCTCCTGATCACTGTCTTTGATCAAAGGTAAATGTGTTTTTCTCAGCCTAAGCTCCAATGATGAAATGCCAAGAAATATTTCCATGCACTCAAAATCTGAGAAGTGAGATAGGCATCCCTATAAGTTGTTGCTATAAAATTCAGTTACTGCTGTAAATTCAGCACTCCACATGTTGCCAGGGCTTGCAGAGTGGACTCACTGAACAGGCCAAAGCTGCTTGGTTCACTTCTTCTCACATGGGAATTGCTTGGTCTTTTGCATTGCTGAAGGATAGGGCTGCCACAGCCAAAGGTACACAGGTTCACAGAGGTACCCACATTCCAGCTCCATGGTGCTCCACAGCACCCAAAATGTCTGAAAGTGTGACCACAGAGCCCCATACCCTCAGGTGTGGTATAGATCAGGACTCCATGCAGCATATGTGAAAGCTTGCACATTGTTTTTCTAAGCAAATCTTCCTGACAGAGAATAGAGAACCTGATCCCATCCAATGGGGCTTTCATTCCAATCACTGGCTATTGCCTGCAATCATGCCATGTTGCCCCTCTTCATCAACCCCCCCTCAAATGTAACAAGTGCAACTTAATATTTTTTTTCCTAGTACTATGATGGAGATGATGTTTCAGAATCCTTGATGCCTTGAGGCCTTATTTTAATACTAGCCTAAATATATTCCTGGGCATTTTATTTTGTACCTGTATTGTTCTTTATTAAGAATAGCCTTCCCTTCCCCCATTTTTTTTTCCTCTGCTGTTCTATTCCCTTCTTTTATACATTCACACCAAGCTATTTCCAGCAAGACAGCCTTCTTCCTCCCCTTCATTGTTCTAACAGTACCTCTTGGTACCTGGTCCAATCTGAATTGATCTTTTGCAGACACATATGACCAGGCTTTAACACTACAGATTATGAAGATATTAATGCATTGCTTTCTCTGCATCACAGGATCCTCTGCCTTCTTCCATAGAAGTCTGATTATATCACATGACTAGTATATCTAATTCTTTTTTCTCCTCTGCTCTTATAGAAATTTCTTTTGGCCCATTAAGATCATCACTTTGCATTATTTGCTAAAATTTCCGTCCTATTTCTGTTACTGCAGTCCCCAAGGTTGTGAAGGTCTTCCTGTGTGATACTCCAATCCTCTTCTGTATCAGAAGTACCCTCCAGTTTTTTGTTTTAGCAGATTTCACTTGCTCATTTACCTCCTATTTTTTGTACCAAGATCATTAACGAGAAGATTAAATAAGATTGTTCCCAAAGTGAATCTATGAAACTCCATTATAATTCCCCTTTCTCCTGACAGAAGACTCCTCTTCAGTCAGTTTCTTATATGCTTTACAGTTCATATGTTAGTCTTGATTTTCATCTTAATTAATATTATACAAAATACCTTCAAGAATCCAGCAAGATTAAGTCTAGAATCTGTCTCTGAAAAGAACACAAAATTATTTTATCAAATAAATATATCAAACAAGTCTAGAACACCTTATCTATGATAAGTGGTGTACTTTTACCCTACTTCTGATCCTTCTTTATCTTTTATAATGTTTCCCTTCCAAATGTGTCATAAAATCCTGATCATTACTCAGCTCAGATGCTTTGGCAGCTGCCTAGTTCACTCATTCTCTTTCTTGGTTAAATCTAAAAACCAATATTAAGAGATTGATATCTTAATTTAATTGTTAATAAATTAAGCCCCAAATATTTGATACTTCATTCAAAATTAGAATGCTAAAATTAGAACAAATTAAGTTACTTTCTAATATTTTGTTAATAATTATTAAACAGTGTCTCAGAAATGTACAAAGAGGGGAAATATGAAAACAATGAAACAGCTCTAACTGTTATTGTGGATGGCATTCATAAATTCTGTAAACATCATATAGCCAAATTTCAATTAAGGACCATGCTGTTATCTCACTGTTGAGCCCTACATGACTGCCTTGTCGCCCAGTATGAATCAATCAGACTCAGCTATGACATTGCACATCCTTAAAATAAATTTCAGCATTTATGTGTTTTAGATTCAGAACCAGATGCAAACAGCAGGTGACCCAAAGAGGAGGGGGTTAGAAGAATTGGTAGAACATTAGGATGGGACTTAAGCTGAAAATGTGTAGATTTAACAAAGAGCCTTACTGAATTGGATTGAACCTTACTTGCTCTTCTAATTTGATCACAGAGTTTACAGGTCACACACAATCATATCTCAAAAGCAGCCAAACCATTTTATGATTCATGTCGAAATCAGAGAGCTGTGTGCCTTAGGGCATTGGTTCAGAGGCATTGCAGAGGGAAGTGTCACCCCATGAATCACCAGTGTGGCACATTTTAGTGTTCTTTCCCATAAGCTTGTCCCACAGGTACTGACTTGGTGAAACTCAGTTCTGGTTTGTCTGCAGGATTCAATACAATCTTGTCCCGCTACAGAACACTGGTGTGTTTTATGGATCAGAAATTAATGTACGCACTGAGATAAAGTAATCATGATTAAGTAAAATTCTTAGCTGTTGGTGGCTCAGAGCTGATTTTGTGACTATATGCCTCGGACACAGGATTACACGAAGTCCAGAGCTAAGAAAAATCAGCCCAGACTGGAGGGGGAATCCATTGCCAGGACATATTACTGTAACTCTTCAGTCTTCAGCACTACAGCTGGGTGATTATTTGAGATGTAAAATAAGAAATACAGCAAATAAAATATTTTTGTGAGAAGTGAAAGGCAAAATGTAACAAAGACCTTTATTAGGTGCATTTGCAATTGAACTTTACACTGTTTTGTAAAGGCCTACCTTTGTCCTAAGCACTGATTCTCTGGGTGAGAAGATTTCAAAGTTTGAGTTCCAAAAATAGCATTGCCATAAATGCTGGGAAATAAGCTGCATTGCAGGTTTGGTAAATCTGAAGGTTTTGTTCAGCCACTTAGTCATAGCTGCCCCCTCAAGCAAGAGGTAACAAAAGGATATTTTTTTGAAAAGGTGGGACTAGAACAAATATAATCACCTGAAACTGCATGAGTCCTTTGTATTTTATAAAAGAAGTAGAGGTAAAAGATTTCCTGTTGTAGAGTATTATAAAATGACTAGAGCCAATAAACTGTACATAATGATTTTGACTTCATATAATCAGCAAAGCTCCATTGACTTTAATGGAAAAACATTGATTTGCACTAGCAGAAGAGCAGAGTGGAAGGAGGTGCATTACTGATTGTCTTGTTAATGTGGGTAATATTCCTGAAATAATTCTCAAAAATAGAGATTATTAAGGTTTTGTGTTTCTTTTGTAGCTCCATTCTGCAGGTCCTAACACTATCAATGCCAAAGCTGTAACAGTAGTACTGCACAAAGTGCAAGGAACACATTCCAGAGGGGAGCCTGTATTTATTGTCTTTTTTTCCCCTGATCTGGATGAGGATCCCTCTCCAGTCCTGAGGCACAGCTCCCCTCTCCAACTGCTGGTATGTATTGCTTTGTGCACTTGTACAGTGTCTGCCATGGTGGAGGAGGGGGCTACCTGAGAATTCAGCAGCAATGAACAGGACACTCAACTCCCTGCTTTTTGCATGAAGCTGCATGGTAACCCTGATTGAAGATTTTTTTTTTTGGAGTCCATGTTATTCCATGTATCAGCAGGGTTTGGCCCTACATGCCACTGGTACTGTGATAATTGTGGACAGATCTGGACATGGCAGTTAGGGTAACACAGCTGAGATTTCCAAACCCAAACTTATGTTCTGGATTTGGTTTTGTAGCTTGGGAATTGGGAAAAGTTTCATCCCAGTGGGAGGATTGGCAGCATTTCCTAGGCTGATCCAGTTTCTGTTTGCAGAGCCACCCATGTGGCTTTGGCCAAATGTAAAATTCTCAGTGAGGCTGGTTCACCTGTTCACCATCAAATCCACCCACTCAGATGCAAAAATCCATAAGTCAAAATGCATTAATGTGGAAAAAGAACAAAAGAAAGTCAAACCACCAGTGTTTTCCTTCCTGGTTTCCTTCTTTCCTTCCAATACATAGCTGGGACAAAAAGCATCTGTAAAGCTTGGATCTTCACTGATCCTGGATCGTGTAGCTGCTCATGAACATTATGAGTCTTTCTTTTTCTGACCACATGCAGTACAGGTCACTTAAATACCAATCATTTCAGTACCCCACCTTGCAACACAAGGCTTGTTTGTGCTCAAATACACAATTAGAGTTTTGATTTCTACAAATATATAACCTCTCATAGTATCATATTATCTTTGCCTTGACCACAGGACAATTGCAACTCAATAAAGTGCTAATGGAAACGTAAATGTTATTTCATTAACTCATTTCAGATTATAGCCTGGCCTAGACAACATCATAAAGTTATGTTGGCTAGAGGCTGATGGACAAGCTCTTTTTTTATCTTTAGTCATGCATGCTTTATGCAGACCTCCCTTGTCATACAAGCTATCCCAGCTGAATTTGTGCTTAGATGGGCTCAGTGTGTGTGCCTGATGGTATGTCCTGTCCATCAGTGAAAACCACTGCACTACTCTAAAACATCACAGCAGAAGCCACATAAATTTTTCCTGGTGTGCTTACTGGCTTTTCACAGTAGGGTGCTTTACTGTAACACACCTGAAATGCAGGATGAAGTAATATATTAGCAATGCCACAAGAGATTTCCTGATTGGTTTAGGAGCCAACCTAAAACTGCACTGCTGCTAAAAAGGATTGCGCTACCCTTAATACTCTCCCTATGTTCTTATTATGCTGGGCTAAGTGAAACTAACCCTGCAAGAAAAACAGGTAAATTGGATCAACTCCTTCATCTCTCTGCCCCTGGGGCTGCACTGAGGGAGCACTGGGACAGCAGAGAGTGTAGGTGCATGACATGGAGAGACATGACTTCCCCATTAGCAGCAGCATGGCCCTTGATGTGTGTCCTGGTTTCAGCTGAGATAGGGTAAATTTTCTTCCTAGTATCTGGTACAGTGCTGTGTTTCAGATTTGGTATGTTGATTACGCAGATGTTGCTAAGTGATGCTTGCCCCAAATCAAAGACTTTTCACTGTTTCATGCTCTGCCAGTGAGGAGGTACACAAAAAGCTGGGAGGGAGCATGGTCAGGATCACTGACCAAACTGACCAAAGAGATGTTCCATGCCACAGAAGGCCCAGTACATAAAGTAGAGGAGTTACTTGGAAGGGCACTGAGTACTGCTTGGTGATGGGTTGGGCATGAGCCAGCGGGTAGTGAGAGATTATATTGTGTGTCACTGTTTTATTAAAAAAAATTGAATTCTATTTATCTCTCTCTTTTTGTTATCTACCTTTTCATTGCAATTATTATTATTATATTTTACTTTATTTCAAGTATTAAACTGCTCTTATCTCAACCCTGTGGTTTTACCTTTTTCTGATTCTCCTCCTGATCCCACTGGGGTGGGAAGTGGGGAGTGAGTGAGCAGCTGTGAAGTACTTAGCAGCCAGCTGGAGTTGACCATGAACTTAATCCAAACTGCACCCTTGGCTGTTTTACATTCAGCATCTCCAGACTGAGAGAACTGGCCTGTCTGGAAGCATGGACTGCAGCTCAGGTGCTGGTGGTCACACTGTGGGAATTGGTACTCACTGCAGCTATTATGATCGATCTGCACATCCTGGCTGCTTGCAGTAAGCATGATCAGTTGAGTCAAGTCGTCTCAGGAGATGTTAACTCAAAAGCAGACAGCTGGAAGTAGACTGCACTGAAGCTAAACAGTGAGTGCTTTCTGTGGCTGTACTTTGACCCATGCCTCTTATTGCAACTGGCTGTCCAACACAATTTAAAATTAACAAGCATCTGCATCTCCATAGCTGTTAAATCAGAAAAAGAGAACCAAGAAGGTGATTGGTTGGCCCACCAATGTCTGTGTAACCTGATTTTTTTCTTTTCTGACTACCCCTCAAGTCCTGATGCCTCTGGCTCTGCAGATACTACTTAGAAAGGAACACATTTTGATGCAGTGTAGGATTCTTTTTTTTACTGGACCTCTGAGCAAGCAGGAGTTTGAGTCCATAAATGAAAGATAGGATGTGTCTTAGGGTGGCTACTCCCATGCAGCTGTCCTGTACTTTAAATGTCACAACAGACTTACCTGGAGATGGAAGCAGTTTTGCTTTTCAGTCAGATATTGTCACATTTGAAGAGCTATTCCTGGCCATTAAATAATGCCTCATATGATTGTTGGTTTAATGCTTCTTGACGGCATCATTCAAACTAAGATTTTTGTCTGGTAAACATGTCAGAAGTAACATGTTTGGGTTTTTTTCCTTGATTTATCTTTGATCATTTTGAATGAGACCACTTTGGTCAGAAAATCTTTAAAATGCAAGTCAGGTTAGGCTCACCTGATATGTGCAGAAGACAAAGAACACACAGTTAGTGTTTGGCTGGCTTGTTGAATGTTGCCTCAAGCAGAACATGTTAGTGGTCATCACATCCTCTCACACTGCAAGTGATGCTCTAATACTACTGGCATTCAGAGGAAGCATCTAAGGTTTTCAGAGGAGAACTCAGAAAAGTGTCTCTTTCAGGAGTGCAACAGCAAAAAACAGTGACCGGGAAGCCAGGGAGGAGCAGAACAGGAGAACAGAAGACTGAATCTAAGACTGAAATTAAGATACAGAAATGGAATGAGCTGGTTACACAGAGGATTTAAAGGTTTGGGAGTCAGAGGAAAGTAGTAATTTTGCAATAAGCTGGAGAGAACAGACAGCTGCCCTCAGTCAAGACCAAAGGGAATTGGGGTATGGAATGGGGTGGTCCAACAAAGAGAAAAGAGACATATTGGAAGGAGAATAAGATATTAGAAAGGAAAAGTGCTAAATATTAAAAAAGAGGGAAAAATAATCAAAAATAAAACCAAAAAGTATTAGGATAAAAGGAAATAAGATAACAGGGAGCAAAAGACTAGTAGCCCCCAACAATACTGATATATGCTGAATTAGGCAAAAAGTGTCATTCAGTCTGTTCTGACAAAATAAGCAGCACTGTGCAGTCCTTCCTGATACCCACTATTGTACCAGTGACAAGACATGACAAGAGCTGCTTTGTCTTCCCTGCCTGGTGCTGCCCTACTGGGCCAGAGCTGGCCTTTGAGGAATGACGTGTATGAGGTCAGTCTTAGCAAATCTGCTTTTTTCCTTCTTGGTCACACTTTCATCAACAAGGCCTTATTTATACTGAGGGGTTTTTTTCTGTTTTACTATTCCCTAGCTGTGACATGCACTACTGTAAATGGCCTTCTGGTATTTTTACCTCTGACTCATCTCAAAATCTGACACAAAAAGAGTAATAACATTGCTTTGGAGAAGTCTCCCATAATGCTCTTACAATTGCAGTTACTGACTGACAGAGTTAAGACGGCTGTAAGGCTGATATCTCAAAGCATTCTTATTGCCCTCCACAGTGCATGGATTAAACCAAGCAGCTCTAAAATTAAAAACCTGATAACCAACATGGGAAAACAATCTCTCTGTTTTCAGTTTTTTCCTTTTCTGTTATAATAATGAATTTTGTTACAATAAAGAACTAAAGAATTTTGAGCTGTACTTGGTACAAGTAAAACCCTTAGTCTGGAGCAAAGATGAGGTGGGAAATTTTGGCTTTCTCTTAAAAAAAAAAGGTATCTCAGAATGTTCTCTAAAGTACTCCATGTTTCAACTGGTTTATAAAAAAGAGACTGGAGTCTAGGAAAAGAGATGAGTTCAAGTGCTTTAAATCCAGAGTAGGCAGCTGATGCTGATCAGTCTGTGACTTGTTTATAAACATTTCTACCCATCCCTGTGAACCCGGGAACTTCTTTATAGGCTCCTTCCTAGACAATCCTATTGGAGCTATGGGAGATGCAGTCTCCTTTTGCATCCATTTGTAATGAAGAACTTGAGCAGATCAGTGACTGCCTACAATCTGTTATAAAAATATGATGATTGCATTAATAACAACATGCAATCCAAAGAAGAAAAAAACCTGTCAATATATTCAGAGCTTAGAATAAGTGAATTTTACCTGTGTGTACTGCATAATATATTCTTCCCCTTACAGCTTCTTGGTGTTAGTTCATGGCACTGTGAAAAATGAGGCTTTAGATAGTTCAACTTTGGACATCAGTGTAACTGTATATGAACATTAAGTCATTCACGGCAGACAAAGACAGTGTCTGTAATGCCATGTAAATGAATTTTGGAAAGAAATTATTTGATTCTTTCCTAGGGAAGAAGTGTGATGAATTGCATTACAATATACCTAAATACAAGTCAGCATCTTGCACAAGGAGGCCAGGATTTTTAAAACCGCAGAGTGAGCCTTTTCTGGGTCCCTGCAGTCTGAATAGAAACTCACACATCCTTATTATTTGCATATGTCCCCATTATGCTTTAGAATTCACAGAAGACTATTCCATACTGAGAAACAGATATTTTTTTCTTTTCTTATGGAAATTACTGTTCCTCAGAATGTCTAGAAGTTACTGGGTGGTACTCAGTAACTAAGCTATGTTTCTCTTTCTTCTCTATAATATTATACAATTTTCCCTGTCCTTTTAATCCTGCATATCACATCCTCTTTGTGTTTCTAAGGAAATATGATCAGTTTGATGGTAATTTTTTGCGGTAAAGCGATCTATCTCCATAGCAGGTAAAAAGCTTCTATTGCTAACTGAGCTTTTTAGACAGGTTTTATAATAAGGTTTTGAAGCCTTTTTCTCATTCAGCCTTAAACTTTTGAGAACATTACACTTAAACCCCTAGTTTTCCACAGAAATAAAAGGTAAATATCAATTAATCTTGTCACAAAAAAGAAAATAAGTACCACCATAAAGCTTTAATGATATGGTTCCTTCATACAGTTTCAGTTAGCATCAGTAGAGAAAATTTAAATCATGTAAGGGAGAACAATATTTTCATCTCAAAGACAAAACAAAAGGAGGAATCAATCTGTTACTGAGATACAGGAAAGCTGGTCCTTACAACCACAGTTTGACTGCAAGATGTTGTATCTGAGCTTCACATGAACAGTAGTACATGAGGTAATTTGAAGGAAACTTTGAGTAAGTAGGTTTAGAAAGGAAAGTCGAGAAACTTCTCAAAAAGAAAAAAGTGCATGAAGAATAGTTCCTCACACTTAAAAAAGATACATATCAGCTAATGAAATACCAGAACTACAGTTCCTGCCTATACCAAACACTTGCATCCATTGATAAGTCCATGGTGAGTCATCCAGCGCAGATAGTACTTTATGACATGATGCCATGGAGTGGGAAGACTTAAGATCTCCCCAGAGATTCTCTGATAAAAGCCAAATATTTCTTAAAATGTATGGATTCTGATTTTCCAGGGATAACACATTCAAACACAAAGGAAATGTTATTGATTGGGTAAACCTCGGCCGAAAAGAATTCCGAAAAATATGGATATAGCACCATCTACTGACATTATGGGTCTTTGCAGGTGGATGTTTTTAAAAATCGGGAGACCTATGGGTCACAATAGAGCAGCAGGGTTCCCCTAAGTGGCACGGGATTGGTTCCTCTTTGCATTTACAGGTCTGTAAACTCCAGATAATGCCGATCCTTGCCTCAAGGGTTTAGCAGCTGAAAATGAGACTAAGAAAGCATGGTATCTGAATAGAAAAAGTGAGGGGAAAAAGAGAGGAAAAATGAGACCCAAAAATGAGTAGCTGAGTGTCCTGAAGGTAAAGGACAATGTTGCTAGTAAGGGGAATAAGTTCTCAATATGTTATGTCACTTGAAAACCCCAAGACTTTCTTTTGGTTTTGAACTACATTCTCGTTTGGGCCATCTGTACAGTTTATCACAGTCAGTGGAACTCACTGTTAAAAGAGTTTCCCCTCCTTCATCCCATGTAATCTTCCTGCTGTTGAGATAGGTTGACAGGAGCAAGGGCCTGCTTGAAGACCAGCATTGGTGTAGACAGCCAGGTGTGCAGAGGAGAGTAGGAATGCAGTCACACCAAAGGACTGTCAGATTGTCTCAGTTGCAACTTGTGATTTCCGTTCTTCCTGGGTTATATTTAATTAATTGACTTATTATTGTTATGTAGATGTAGAAAAGAGTGTGGAAACAGACAAGATGGAAACTCCTTACGTAGGATGAGCTCAGCTGTCAAAGGAAACTGCTTCTGGAGTTGCAGAGCAGGTTTATTAAATTGAGTTTTGACAGAAGAGCAGTGAGAAGAGGCAATGCTCTTCTCCCACCTCCTAGTCAGGGTGCCCCATGGCATCTACGATCTGTCTCGGCTGCTGAAGCAGGAACAGCAGGCAGCATGCATTGCTCTGCCAGTGGGGAGGAGTATGGAGAGAAAAGTAGAGCAAGACATGGACCTGGAATAAGCTGATCAGGGCAGGATGAAAGATTAATACTTTTGATATCAACTTTTAAAGCCATAGCACTGCTGCTGTTTTGGAATACCATAGAATCACAGAATCATGGAATGGGCTGGGTTGGAAGGGAGCCTAGAGATCACCTAGTTTGAGTGCCTCTGCTGTGGAGAGGGACACTTTTCACTAGATCAGGTTGCTTATGAGCCTCTGTGCCATCCAAAACATGAGCAGATTGCTCCCAGAGCCACACTGGAAAGCTATATAATCTTATTTTTTGGTAGATACAACTACAAAAGAGATGAGATGTAGAGATGGTCATCCTGCTAGATTCGTACTAGTCAGCTAATCTACTTAGCTCTCCCCTGTAAGAAAAAATCGTGTCATTATTCCTTGTGAAGCACTTCCTCAACTTTTAACCTGGATTCTTTGGTTCTAATAAAATGTATCAGCAGTAAATAATAAATATGAAAAAAGCAAACTCAATCTGTCACCAAATTAATTTTTTTTTCCATAAAAATGGATGTTTGTTGAGTGGAATATGATACTGAACCTAGATTGTGCACAGAACAGGATACTAATGCAGATGAACCCCAGAAATCAGTTTCCTGTGTGACTTTATTTCTACCCCTTCAGAATGACAAAGTTGGGGTTCAACCAGAGGTCACATACTCTTTCTCTGTACTTCATAAAATACTTTTATTTCTCTCGACCTCAGTGGTAAGTCAGTGTTTTGGAGGATGTTGCACATGTCTCTATCAAGACAGAAACTTGAAAATTGTTTACAGCTTTTAAAATCTCATACAAAATGCATACTTAAATACCTTTCTGCATACAAAGAACAATTTTCAAGAAAATTTTCTGAGTCCTAAAGCACCCTTCTAGCAGTGCAGAGTTCAGAGAGCATTATCTTCACTTATCTTGAGGCTATGCAAACACCATTTCTCAAGGTGCAGTTTCTTGATGGGCTTAATTCCACCTAAATACATGGTGCTGCTGTGGCAAGTGGTGCTCCTGTCCCACTGATGCTTGTAACTGACAACGATGGAGTTGGCTAGGGAGCCAGCTAGGATGAAAACTACGAATTTGTGGCAGTCTTAATTTGCAGGTGGGTTGGTGGCCTCTTCTGTGTGAGTGCAGGCCCACGGGAGTGCTGATGTCCACACCTGACCGCATCCTTCGGCAACACCGAGATTGGAGTATGCTGAACATGAATCCCCATCCTGAGGCTGTTTCTTGGCTGTTCTAGCTCTGATTCATAGAAAAATGCAGTCTCAGGCATAGACTCCCTCCACGCTTACATGCGCGTTCGTGTGCGGATGCTGACCTTTTCCACTGCCATTAGACAAAGAGGCATTAAAGGCTCCATTTCTTAGTGTGAAATAGGCAGTTGTCAATCTTAAATCACGTAACTTCCCAAAAATCAAAGCCATATTATAAGCCTGTTAATTTCTCGCGCTGTCACTGCACAGTTTCAGGCCCAGGCTTGTACAAGCGTGCGAAGCACAGCTCCCGCACGGCCGCGGCGGAGCAGCGCGGGGCCCTGGCCTGCGGCCGGAGCAGCGGGGCTCGGAGCTGCCAGGCTCGGAGCGGCCGGGCTGGGCGCTGCCGGCTGCCCACACCTCTGGAGGCCGGGCGCCCTGCTCCCGCCGCGTTCCACCGAACAAAGCCCCTCCCCGCGTACGGGGCACGCCCAGCGCCCTCACCGCCCGCATCCCGGTGCTCGCCACCGGTAGTAGCGCACGGGAGCGCCGCACGGCTACGACATAAGCAAGCACCGCCCTGCCTGGGGCCATCCCCGCTCCCCTCCCCTCCCTCGCCCGCAGCCGCCGCCGAAGCACCACCCGGCGCCCCCCCTCC
>VXBI01008154.1:95100-111423 GCA_013397375.1 Toxostoma redivivum | reverse complement strand
CGGGGGTGAGTGTGGGTGAGTGTGGGTGAGTGTGGGTGAGTGTGAGTGTGCCCCGCACACTTCTCGGGGCTCTACACAGCCGAACTCGGCTCCGCCGCCCCGGGGCCGGCGAGTCCCGGCCGCCCGGGATGGGGGGGACGGGAGGAGCAGCGGCCGGTCCCGCTCCGGGATGCATCTGGTTGTACTTAGGGTGAGGAGCAGGGGGGGCTGGCCCGGCTCCCCGATTTCTCTCCCCGGTCTTGGCTGCACTGGCAGCTGTCAAAGGCGGTGGGGAGCCCCCAGCCCCCCATCCCAGCCCCCCTCTCCATCCCACCGCAGAGCCAGACGCATCCTGCACCCCCATCGCTGAACCCACACTCTGCGCCCCTTGGCTTTCTCCCTCTCCCCCAGCCCGCTCGTCCCGCTGGGACACTCAGGAGGTGCCACCACGGGCTGAGGTCCCTCTGTGCCGGGACGGGGGGCTCGGAGCTGCTCCCCGGGTTTTGGAAGGGCTGAAAACACACTGGAAACAAATCGTGGTGTCCCAGCGTGAGCTAAAGGATTTGAGGAGGGGGGAAACTGAGGCACGGGAGGGCCGTGCAGGGCTGAGCCCGGAGCGAGGGCCGGGGTCTGGCGGGGTCTGGAGGGGGATCACGTTTCTCTGTACTGGCATTGTCTGCGCTGCGAGGCGGCTGTTGATATAACTCTGTCTACACGAGGGCTTTTTTCTGGCCAAAAATCCTTCCCTTCCTGCCCTCCCGGGCTGAAACAGCAAGGCTTGCAAAACCGTCCGGGCAGAGCCGGCTGGAGCCTTCCCCGCTCTCCCGCTTCCTCCAGCGGAGCGGCACAGACGAGGTTTCACCCGGATTAATTTTGGTTTTGCCGCTGTTCCCTGCTCGCCCCGCTCCTGGGCACCCCAAGACCACCCTCACCTCCCGGGGTCGGCTGCTGCCCCCTCCCCATTCCCGTCCTGCCTTTATGAGATCCTGATGGGATTAATTGAATTACGGGAGCCGGAGGTGGGGTGGGGGATCAGGGCCTGCCACGCATCGAGAGAGCCGGGGATTCACCGAGAGATTCACCACGGGACCGAGATTATAAAATTCAGTTTTCCGGGAATCCGGAACCCCCTGGCATCCTCCTGACCCCCTGATCCCCCCTCCCGGGCATCCCACGCGAGGGCTTGGTTCAGTTTTGGGGTCACAGAAACAGTCGAGCACCGAAATTTTGCCACCAGCGCGGCTCCAGGGAGGGAAATCACCGGGAGAGGGATTTGTGTTCCTCATGCCAGAGGTATCCTGAGGCCACCGGCTGCCCGCGGCTCGCCGGCCACCCCGGTGATGCCACCCGTCTGCAGCGGTGCCAGCGGAAGGGGAAGAGCCTCCCGTGCGGCCGCGTCGCTTCCAAGGATGCCAAAACGGGAGATGCAGCCCTGGGAGCTGCCCCCGGGCAGGAAGGAACCGCCGTGGCCCCGCTTTCCCTTCACCCGGTCAGCACAGCCGGGCCCCGGTGCCCGGGAGCGGCCGCCGGGTCAGATCCGGGTCGGATCTCCGGTTGGGAAAGGCGCTGGAATCGCTGCCAGCACCCCCAGCTGGGCTGGGACAGCGGCCCCAGGGCTGGGTCCGGCTCATCCCGGGGCTTGCTGAGCAGTTCGGTGATGGGAGCCGGGACCCCCTGGGTTCCCCCAGCCCATCCTGTACCCTGGCTCAGCTCCACATCCACATTTTGGGGTGCTTGAACTGCAGGGCTGAACTCCCCCGTCCGTCATTCCACCACCTTGATCCATAGGGAGAGGGACATGGGGGTGCAGACCCTCACACAGCCCCTCAAAATGGGGTTTTGGGGGGGATCTTCTCCCCCAAACTCCCATGGGGAGCTCAGCATCACCTGCACTGCAGAACCAGGGGACACCGCGATGGGGCTGGGGGGTCTGAGCCCCCTTTCCCGGCTGTCGGAGCTTCCCAGCCGTGCCTGGAGCTCTCCAGCCGCCGGGATTTCACCTAGATTACACTTTCCAGGCGTAGCCAGCCCAGGCTACTGGTTGCAGTCACACTTGTCAAGCTGCCCAAAAATATTTTCCAGCCGTTATATGTCACTTATTCATGCAGGGTAAAAATCCACCCGCGGAGCCGGGGCCGGCGGGAGGCCTGCGGTTCAGGGCTCGGCAAACCTTGGAAATCTCAGGCCGATCCCGGGATCTGCTTTATCTTTGTGTAATCACCCGTTCGGCCCGGCGGCATCCTCCGGCGGCGGCCAGGGGTGCCGTGGCGAGGCCGGGGGGCTCGCATCTCGCTGCCCTCCCTTCCCTGGCTCCTGGGAAACGCCTCGGCTGCTGATTCACGCCGGCGGGTCGTGCCCAGGGGGGAGACGGCCCTTCCTGAGGCTTTATCCACCGCCCAGCCGGGGCTGGGAAACACATGGCCGGGAGGGACTGGGCGGCCCCGGGGAGACCCGGGGAGAACAAAGCAGCCGGGAGGGGATGCGGGAAGAGGAGGGAGAACGGCTCGCGGTGGGGTTTCCCCAAATTTTTTTTCCCTGAGAAGGGTTTTTTCCGGGCAACAACGTGTTCTCCTGGCTGCCTGCGGCTTTGCTGAGGATTCTTGGAGGTCTCTGGAGAGAAAAAGGATTCCCACTGCATCCCTGCCGAGCCGTGGGAAGTGCAGGTCCCGCTCATCACCTGGCCAAGGGCTGTGAGAGGTCACTGCTGGCAAATCTGCGTGGCAAAGCGGGGTGGAAGGCACTGGGAACATCCCGAGCGGCAGGAGGGAATATCAGGGAGCCGGGAGCAGCCTCGGGAAGGGTTAAGGTGTGCCGGGAGGGAGGACTGTGAGGACGGGAAGCACAACAGGGGGGGATTGACAGCCAGAGCCCCGGGGAGGATGCCCAGAGCATCCTCGGGTGTCCTTTGGCAGAGCCGGAGACAGGGACAGGAGAGCCGGGATGCCCCACGCGTGTGGAGCTGGGTGTCAGCGCTCGTCCCCGTCTCCATTCCCTGCTCCTGCTGCCACCAGGCTCCTCTCCAAAGTGACAACAACCCCCCCCGACATCCCCTTGGCAGTGCAATTTCCAAATATTTTCCTTTCCAGCAGCTCTCCCTTTCACAGGGACTGGTGCTGTTGGCCCGGGATGTGTTTTCCTCGGTGACCTGGCTTTGGAGAGGGGATGCGGGGAGACCTCGCTGCCTGCACACGGCTCCTTCCACCCCAGAGCTCCGGCATGCCTCAGCTTTGGCATCCTCCGCCACGCCGGGCCCTGGAGGAGGCTTTTTCCTCCGTTTGCTGTCACGGAAGAGGAGCAGAAGGAAAAACGCTCCCTCCTGGAGTGATCCAACCACCCCTCCCACTCCCAACCTGCCCCCGGATGGACATTTCCTGCCCCTGGAATTTGTTTGCTGCCTGGGATGTTTATTCGAGGCTCCACGGTGCTTATTTCATGGCCTGGAGCAGGCAAAGGGCTTTGGAGCCTGAATGTCGATGCCCAGGGCTGGGGAGGGAATTTGGCTGGGGAGGGAATTTGGCTGCGGGTGCTTAGGGAAGCGTTGGCGGGGAGAGGACGTGCCTCGCACCGGAGGGAATTCGGGATAGGGATAATCCATCCCTGCACCTTGGATATCGTGTCTGAGCCTCTCTGCCTTCCCCAGTGCCGGCTGCTGGCACAGCCCCGAGCTTCCCAAAAACGCCAGCTGGGATGAGGATGCTGCAGGCAGGAAGCAGGAGCTGGGGGATGGCAGTGGCCGATACCTGAGCCCGGGCTGGCTCTTTGGGGGTGCCCCGTGCTGCTGACCCGCTCCATCCCCGCCGTGCCTCAGTTTCCCCACTGTCCGCACAGGGGCCGTGATCTGGCCTGGCTCCCAGCCTGGCCTCCGAGCTTTGAATTCCTGCTTTGTGCCTCCCCTGCCGCTCGGAAGGTGCTCTGGGAAAGCAAATATTCCTCGCCCCGGCGTTTACAGCCTGGCTGCTCCCACCGCCCGCGAGGGGCACCGGGAGAGGGGCTGTGCCGGTGCCGGGGGACAGCAGAGGGGCTGCTCCCCCTGCGTCCTGTCCCCGCTGTCCTGGGGGCCTCCCAGGGCCGCTGTGGCTGCTCCCCCCACCCGCAAAACCGCGGGATGCTCCGCATCCTTCCACCTTCACACCCCGCCCTTTGGGCAGAGCAGACCCCCGGGGTCAGGGGGGGTCCCCCCAGTGCCGAGGGGTCCCCCCCCAGTGCCGAGGGGTCCCCTCTCGTCGGACCGCGGCCCCGGCGTGTTTTGCCGCGCAGCTGGGCCGGCGTGCGGGGGCGAGGGGCGGTGCGACGAGCATTCCTCACATATTTAAGGGCTCTGAGAGCCAGTGGGATGCTGCTCCGGTGGCTCCGTGGCTTTTACAAGCCGGCAGCTCGGCTGAGGCCGGCGTACACCTATTTAAAAATCTCGCTTCCATCCCGTTCCCGGCTGGGGCAGAGCAGTTCAATCCCTGCTTCCTTCCGCATCCCAAATCCTGCCTGCGCCGGGAGGGATGCGCGGGACTCGCACGGGGATTTGGGATGTCTGGGATGGAGCTGCTGAAGCACTGAGGGAATGTTGGGATGGGCAGATGATTCCCATCCCTTTGGGGGCTCCTGGGAGCCTCGCAGGGATGATAATTCCTCCTGCTCAGGGCCCTTCGAGCACTTTTGGGATCTTCACAGGGATGAGGCTTTCCCCTGCACAGTGTCTTTCAAGGACTGGTGAGACCCACACGAGGATAAATCCTGGTCCTTCCCCACCCTTTGGTGAGATTTTTGCAGGGATGAGTCCCTCCTGCCCTGCACCACGCACGGGGAGCCTCCTGTGCCCCAGACTGACCTGGAATCTGATCCCGTCCTGTTTATCTGCCCTGCCAAGGCTTCCCCACGGCTCTGTTTGCTTTTCCCGGCTCACCAGAACACCGCGTCCGTGCCCCCGGCCTCCTCCCACCGCTCTTTTTATCGCATTTTTCCCACAACACGGTTCCCAGCCTTGGTGGGGCTCGAGGTCAGGCTCATCCCAAAATCCCAGCGAGGCTGGAGAGGTCAGGCCCGTGGGTACCCCCTGCGCTGCTCACCTTGCCCGGGGGTGAGGGATGCTGAGCTCCTGCATCCCGGGCAGGGAGGAGAGGGACCCTGCAGGGGCATCCATGGAGCTGTGAGCAGACAGGAGGTGCCTGTAGGATCGGGATGGGGTGCTGAGGGGTTTGGCCCGGGTCCGAACGAGAAACCGTGTTTGTCTAAAGCTTCAGCCCCGCGGTTGCGTCACCGTTCCAAGAACCCGAAAGAAAACAAAGCACAAAAAAAAAAAAATCAAACAACAGAGCAGAGCTGAGCTATCTCCTGGCTGCGGAGGGGGAAGAGCTCCGTGGGAGCAGCTCCCGGAGGGCTGGCTGTGCTCTGGGGGTGGGAGGGGTGTGCAGGGATGGAGCTGGGATGATCCCTCTCTCCACTTTTCACTCCTGACTGCTCCATACCCCACGCCTTGGAGCCGGCGTCCCGCTGGCACCGCTGCCTCCCCGCTGGCTCGGACCTTGCCCCCAGGGCCTCTGTGACCGAGCAGCGAGCAGCCCCTGTGGCACAACCCACGGTCTTCCGGGCTGGGAGCAGCTCAGGGACACCAGGACACCTCCAGGGATGGCTGGGGACCTGTGTCCCGTGGTTTGGGGTCTCTTGGGCACCGTGCCCTGGTGGGGTGAGGGGATGTGCTGCAGGGAATGGGTGCTGGGGGTGTGACCCCCTGGGGGGGTTTGCCCTGTTCCAGCCTGTGCTGTGCCCAGCAGAGGGCTGGCACCTCTCCCCCCGTTTGCAGAGGGTCCCCCCCATTCCAAGGGGTCCACTTTTCTTGCGGGGGGTCCCCTCCACCTCTCTGACACGAACAGGGAAGGGACAAGTGGCAGCAGCAGCATGGCAGTGTCCCAACTGAAGCCCCTCAGGGAGTGTCTGGGGGCTTTTCGTGAGCAGAGACCCCCCCCAAAATTCTCCCACGTGTCACCTCACCCCGCGGGTGCACAGGGAGTGAGTGGGAGGAGGACGTGACCGGAGCCCAAACCAACCTGGAAGTTTCTCAATCCCTCACTCTGGGCTTGGCCCCGACGTGTCCGTACAGGGATCGCTGCCGGGGCACCCCCACGGCCCCTCTGGGCGCCGTGGGCTGGGGGGGTCTGGGGGAGCCCAGCTGCCCCAAACCTGCAGGAAAAGCAGCCCCCATGGCCGGGCTGGCCTGCCCGGCTCTCTCACGTCTCCCAAATCCCTCACATATGGTTTCTATATCACTTGGCTCCGCCGGCGCTTGCTCGGCTGTAAGCGAGCTTACTTTCCCTTGTCTTTCCATGCAGCTCTTGGCACGGGATGCTCGTCCTTCTCCCCGGCCCTGGTCCTCCCCCGCGCTGCCCGTTCGGACACGTCTCTGCCGGCCCCGGGGAGGGTGTGGGGAGAGGCCAGGGCCGGCTCCTGCCTCTGCTCTGCCCTCAAATTGCAGCCTGGCCGTGCCAGCCGCAGGTCGCTGCCAGGGGAGGTGCCGGCCCCGGCTTGTTTGCTCTTCCCTCGGTGCTGCCACAGGTCTGCTCTCCACCCCGGAGATTCCCCCGATGGGATTCACCCACGGGTCAGGGCTGGGGACAGCCCCAAAATGTGGCTCTTTCACCCCAAAGCGCTCCACACCACTGCTGGAGCGAGATTTGGGCTCGGTGCCATGGGAAGGGCTGGGATCCAGTCTGCTCCTCTGATCCCATGGCTGTTCCTCTCGCCCCGTGCCGGCTTCCTGGCCCTCTCAGGGTTATCCTAATTGTCCCGCCTTGCCTTCATAATTAGTGGCTCTTTTGGGATCCATTTGCTGAGTGCTCAGAGCGCGACCTTGGCTCTGCTCACCTTCATCCCCTGAGCTGCTCCGGCCGCCCCATTCCCGACCGCTGCCCTTCCCCAGGGATGGCGAGCCCAGGGGCTTCCAGGCACCCTCTGCTCACCCCAGGAATCCCCAAAACTGGTGAGGAACCCCAAACCCACTGCGGCCACCTCCGGAGCAGCGGCCTGACCCCAGCCAGCCCTGGCTTTTCCGCAGGAGCAGCCGCGTCCCCGGGGCTCGGGGCCGGCCAAGCGCCGGGAGCCGCGCGTGTCCCGCGGCCCTGAGTCACCGGGGGGCTGTGGAGTGGAGGACAGCGAGGAGAAGGAAGGGTTACGTGCAGGGTGATGTCCTCCAGCCCCGTGATGCTGAAGTGTCTCTGCTCCCCCCGCTGCTGGAGGGGGGGTCCCGGCCCCGGCCGGCCCCGTTCCTGCTGGCACAGCGGGAGCTTCCCGGCCCATATGGCTCCGCTCCGCGCTGGAAGATGACTCAGAGGTCGCTGATTGGAGCATCCTGGAGCTGCCGGAGCTCGCACCGGGCTGGGGGGCAGGAGCCGGGCAGGAAGAGGGTCCTAAAGCCAGCAAAAGTGTGTGGGGGAAAAAAGTAGTTTTGTAACACAAATAATAATAGAAATCCTAAAAAGTGATGGATGGGGTTTATGCGATCCAGATGTGAGAGCAGGGCTGGCTCCAGCTGCTGGGCAGTGGGGGGAGCCCGGCCAGAACCACGCTCAGCTGAAGGAGAGAGAGAGGAGGAGGAGGAGGAGGAGGAGGAGGGGTAGGAAGGGTTTGCCTTCGTCTTCGGGGCGTGCCAGGTGTGGAGGAGCTGGGGAGAGGCCCCCGAAGGGATTTGGGATCCATAAAGGAGCGTTCACACCTCCTCTTCCCCTCCCAGCCGCCTTCCTGGGTGACATCGCCCTGGACGAGGAGGACCTGCAGCTCTTCCAGGTGGACCGGGTGGTGGACCTGGCCCGTCACACCATCACCCGCCTGCCCTCCAACTCCTCAGGTACTGCTGCACCCCAACGCCCCCCTGCCTTCCTCCATCCCCCGGGGGGCCTCCCCTGCTGATCCCAAACATCCCCACAGCCAGCAACGCCACCAGACCCCGGCCGGGCCACCCTGGGCGCAGCCGGGGCCGGCAGCGGGGCCGGAGCCGCCGCGCAGCCACGTCCCGGCCGGAGCGAGTGTGGCCGGACGGGGTCATCCCCTACGTCATCAGCGGCAACTTCAGCGGTGAGTGACAGCACCAGCCAGCCCAGGCGTGTCCTGCCCTGCCGTGCCTCAGTTTCCCCTCCAGGCTGACCCCCCGCCGCCCCTCCGCAGGCAGCCAGCGAGCCATCTTCCGGCAGGCCATGCGGCACTGGGAGAAGCACACCTGTGTCACCTTTCTGGAGCGCAACGACGAGGACAGCTACATCGTGTTCACCTACCGCCCCTGCGGGTACGTCCAGCACCTGTCCCAGTCCCCTGTCGCCTGTACCAGGGGTTTGGGGTTTGGTTTTGTGGGGGGATGCGTCTGTTTGGGGTGCGGGAGGTGCTGGAGTTCGGCGCTGGCTGCCGGGGGCTGAGGTCGGTGGCGCGGCACCAGCCCGGGCTTGCAGCGGGGCTGATGCCAAAGGAAACAGGGGTTTGGACGAGCTCAGCGTCTTCACGCGTCAGGGCACGGCCCTGGCCAAGCAGATGGTGGTTAGGAGAAGGATTTCCCCTGGAATGGGAGCCCCTGCGTGGGCGCAAACCCTGAGCCCGGGCGCAGAGCACGGGGCTGGAGCGGCTCAGCTGCAGGGCAGGGGGAAGGATTGGTCCCGGGATCGGTGCAGGGAGCTGGATGGGCACCCCTGGCAGCAGAACCACGGGATTTGGGGTTGGTACAGCTGTGCCATGCCGTGCTGTGCCATCCCGTGCCAGCAGCTGAGCTCTCCCAGTTTCCAGGCAGAGCTGAGGCTCAAGTTCCTCACCTGGATGCCTGAAGTTCCTGTATCAGGGATGATTCCCAACGTTTTGTGGGACCCTGATACTCCTGGCTGGGGAACACCAGGACGTCCACAGAGAGTCGGGAATCACCTGGTTCCTCCCCTCCAGGTGCTGCTCCTACGTGGGCCGCCGAGGAGGGGGACCCCAGGCCATCTCCATCGGCAAAAACTGCGACAAATTCGGCATCGTGGTGCACGAGCTGGGCCACGTCATCGGCTTCTGGCACGAGCACACGCGCCCCGACCGGGATGACCACGTCTCCATCATCCGGGAGAACATCCAGCCAGGTGGGGATGAGCTTCCTCCTTCCTCCTCCTCCTCCTCCACCTCCTCCTCCTCCTCCTCCTCCGGGTGCTGCCGAAGTTGGGGTCCCCCCGGCAGTGTCCCCACGCTGTCCTCCACAGGGCAGGAATACAATTTCCTGAAGATGGAGCCGGAGGAGGTGGAGTCACTGGGGGAGACCTACGACTTCGACAGCATCATGCACTACGCCAGGAACACCTTCTCCAGGTACGGCCCCTTGTGTCCCCTCACGTCCTGGGGACAATGGCACAGTGTCCCCAACCCCCGAGGACGGTGACCAGCTGTGGACAGAGCTAATTCCCTCCAAGAAAGGTTTCGCTGCCATTCTGGGCGGGATGAAACCCCTCAGTGTCCCTTCCCAGAGCAGGGAATTGCTGTCCCAGTCCCTTCCCAGAGCAGGGAATTGCCTTCCCCGCGGTCACCTCCACTGGGGACACGTCCCCGCTGACTCACCGGCCCGCAGGCTTTAATTAGCCGGGCTGCTTTTAATTAGCCAGGCTGTTTTTAGCATCCTTCCCCTGGTGGCAGCGGCGGGGAGAGGCGCGGGGCCGGTGATTCCCACCGGGCTCTCATCCCTCTCCTGCCCCAGGGGCATCTTCCTCGACACCATCCTGCCCAAATACGACGTGAACGGAGTCCGTCCCGCCATCGGCCAGAGGACACGGCTCAGCAAAGGGGACATCGCCCAGGCCCGCAAGCTCTACCGCTGCCCAGGTCAGTGCCACCACCCCGAGGGCACGGACAGAGCACCCGGGGTGGAATTTCCCGGGAAACACTCGGCTCCGCCCCAAATCTTGGCAAAAGCGGCGTCATCCTGGATGGATTCGCTGTTTCCAGTGGTTTGGGGTCCTCGATGCTGTGGGATTCCCTAAAGGTGCTTTCTCCATCCATGGCACTTTTTGGGGATGTGAGCAGAATCTGCCTCTGTGAGGGTGTCCTCGGCTGCTCTGTCTTCCCACTCCTCTGAGAAAAGAGCAGCCCCCAGAGTGCTGTCCCAAAAAATCCTCCCTAGAGCAGCCCTCAAAAGAGAATCCTCCAAAATATCGCCAAAAATAATCCCTCGAAGAAATCCCCCAAAGAGCATCCCCCGAAGAAATCCCCCAGAGCTTCTACCAAAGAGCACCCCCTACCAGAGCATCCCCCAAAGAGCATCCTCCGAAAGCATCTCCCAAAAAACACCTCCCAAAGAAATCCCCCAAAAGAACATCATCGAAGAACATGCCCCAAGAGTATTCCCCAAAAAAATCCTCCAAGAGCATCCTCTAAAGAATATCTCCTAAAGAGCATCTCTCAAAAAATTCCTTCAAAGAGCATCTCCCCCCAGAGCCTCCTGCAAAAGCATCCCTTAAAAAAAAATCCTGCAAAGAGCATCTCCCCAGAGGATTCCTACAGAACAATCCTTCAAGAGGAGAGCATCCCCCCAGAGCATCTTCCAAGATCATCCCCCTGAAAAATCCTCCGAAGACAATTCCCCCAAGAGCATCCTCTGAGAGCAGAGCATCCCCTGAGAGCATCCTCTGACCCCACAAGAGAGCGAGGAGAGCGAAGCCTGCTCAGAGCACCCTCCAAAATCCTCCTCCATCCCAGCCCAGCACCCAGAGGGGTTTGGATGAGGTGGGACGGGACCTCCTGTTCCCATCAGAACCCACAAATCCCCCCGGTGTTGGAGCAGATCACGACCAGCTCGCTGCTGTCACCTCGGAGGGCTGTGGGACTGTGACCGTGAGCGGTGGCATTGTCCCCGGGCACGAGGAGGGGGTGGCTGGCACGAGTCCCCCCCTCCCCCGGCAGCAGGCACGTGCTCCGGGGCTGTGCTGGCAACATCTGCAAGGAGTTTGGCTCCCCGCACGCTCCCGCTTAATTCCAGCAACTAATTAGCAGCCTGGAAGAGGGACGCCTTTGTGAGGGGCCCCACGGCCCTGCCGCCTTCAGGGGAGCAGGAAAAGTGATTAGTTTGGAGAAAGAAAATGAAAAAAAAAAAAAAGAGAAGCCCCCACCAGCCTCCCCGGATCACAACTTTCCCTTTGTTTCCACTGTGAAGAAAGGAGGGGAAAAAAGGCAGCGAGCCCAGGTTTCAAACCGCTTTTTTTTGCACTGTTTCACCTTTCATCTGGTGTCCCCCCATTTTAAAGGAGGGGGAGGGCGCTTTGGCCCCCCCGACAGCCGCAGCCGAGCTCCGTGTGCCGCGGCCACGGCGTCATGTGGCTTCCAGATGGCAGCGCTGGGCCAGCTCCAGGCGGAACGCTGCCCGGAGCGCGGGCGGCCAGCCGGGCCCCGCGGCGTGGCACGGCACGGGGGGGCCGCCAGCGCTCCTGCCCCCCGGCCGAGGGGCTGGAGAGCGGCCACACGGCCGGGAGCCGCTCCAGGGAGCTCAGGGATGGCGGTGATGCGGATTTTTGGGTGGGTAAAGGGCACTGAGGCTGGGGGGATGCAGTGATGCTCTTCCTGCTGTCTGCTGGTTGTGTATCGAGGACACCTAAGAGGAGCAAAAACTTACAATTTTTTTCATTGAGGAACTTCTTTTGTGACTTAATGGGACTAATCAGAAGCTAGTTTAGTTGTTAACAGCCTGAGAAAATAATTTAAAAAGTTAGTTTGCTTTGTGGATTATATTTTGAAGCAGGCAAACTTTAGGAAAGCTTTATACCCTTTTGAGTTTTAAAACCCTTTTTAAGTTTTAAGCCTGCCTTGCTTTTGCTCCTCACATTAAAATCTCACAACATTAAAAAAAAAAAAAAGTATATTAAAATTGGCAAGCCTAAACTATAACATTTATTGGTACATTAGCCGAAAAATCAAACTAAACCGACATCCTGAGGGGTCTGAACGCCGCTTTTCTCCCTTCACAGCCTGCGGGGAGACACTCCAGGACAGCCAGGGCAACTTCTCCTCGCCGGAATTCCCTAATGGATACTCTGCCCACATGCACTGCGTCTGGAGGATCTCTGTCACCCCTGGAGAGAAGGTACTGCCTGCAGGGGAGAAGGCTCCCAGCCTCCTCTTCCTCCTCCCACCCTTGTTTTAGGTGAATCCCTGCATCCCGCCGTGGGGTGGGATGCTCCTGGGTGTGGGGGGAGCTCACTCCACGCTCTCCCTTCTCCTTCCCAACCTTAGATCATCCTGAATTTCACCACCCTGGACCTGTACCGAAGCCGGCTGTGCTGGTACGACTACGTGGAGGTGAGAGACGGGTTCTGGAGAAAGGCCACGCTGCGAGGTAACAACCCCGGGCCTCCTGCCCGCTCCTCCTGCCCGCTGGAACTGCCCCGGGGCCGGCAGCGGGGCCGGGGGATTCCCTCTGCCTCCCTCCCTGCCTGCCTGCTATTCCAAAATGCTGGGGAAGGGGGGAATTACCCCCCAGAGGGGTGAATGGAGCTCCCAGTTTGGCCCACAGCAGTGAGAGCAGTCTGGTGGCTGGCACATCTCGCCCCGGGGAGATTCCAGTGTCCCGATCCCACCCCTGTGAAGTTCCCCAGGGAGATTCTGAGATCCCAGACCCATCCCTGTGACGTTCCCCGGGGAGATTCCAGTGTCCCGATCCCATCCCTGTGATGTCCCCCAAGAGGTGCCAATGTCCCGGTCCCACCCCGAGGAGCTGGATGTTCCCCAGGGAGATTCCAGGATCCCAGTCCCATCCCCATGAACTGGATGCTCCCCAAATCCCAGCTGCCCCCAGAATCTCCAGTTTCAGTGAAAGAACCAGAAAAGCCGGAGGGGACTGGGGGGAGAAGTGGAGGTAGAAGCAGCCTTTGGATTTAGGCTGGAAAGGGGTATTGGGGGGACCAGGAGGAAGTGGTGGTGAGGAGGAGGAGTTGGTGGTGAGGAAGAGGAGGTGGCAGTGAGGAAGAGAAGGTCATGAGGAGGAAGAGAAGGTTGTGGTGAGGTAGACAAGGTGGCAAAGAGGAAGAGGAGCTGGTGATGAGGAAGAGGAGCTGGTGAGGAGGAAGAGAAGGAGGTGATGAGGAAGAGGAGGCGTCGGTGAGGAAGAGGAGGGTTCCAGCACGNTGCTCCTCCCTTCCAGCCATCTGTGGAGGGGACGTGAAGAAGGACAACGGCCACATCCAGTCCCCCAACTACCCCGATGATTATCGGCCCAGCAAGGTGTGCGTCTGGAAAATCACCGTGTCCGAGGGCTACCACGTGGGATTGACCTTCCAGTCCTTCGAGGTGGGCAGGGTTCATCCCATCTCCTCATCCCAGCGCTGCCTCAGGAGGGCTTTGGGGCTGCTGGACCCCTCGGCGCCGCCTCCGTGCCTCAGTTTCCCCATTAAACGGACAGGAAGGGTTAAGGGGTGCTGGGATAAAAACATCACCAGGTTCTACCACCCCCCACCAGATCGAGCGTCACGACAGCTGCGCCTACGACTACCTGGAGATCCGGGACGGGAGCAGCGACTCGAGCAGCCTCATCGGCCGCTACTGCGGCTACGACAAACCCGACGACATCAAGAGCACCTCCAACAAGCTCTGGATGAAATTTGTCTCCGACGGCTCCATCAACAAGGCCGGGTTCGCCGTCAACTTCTTCAAAGGTTTGGGGGGGTGCTCCAGGGGGTGCTGGGGGTGGTCACGGCCCCCCCCGGCCGCTCCCCCCCCCTGCCCTGCCCAGAGATGGACGAGTGCTCCCGCCCCAACAACGGCGGCTGCGAGCAGCGCTGCGTCAACACCCTGGGCAGCTACAAGTGTGCCTGTGACCCTGGCTACGAGCTGGCATCCGACAAGCGCCGCTGCGAGGGTGAGTGACCCCCCCCAAAAAACCTCCCTGTGCCCCCTGTGGTGTCCCCAACCCCGTGGAGGTGACGGGCGCTGGGTGGTCCCGCCCTGCAGCCGCCTGTGGAGGTTTCCTGACCAAGCTCAACGGCTCCATCACCAGCCCGGGGTGGCCCAAGGAGTATCCCCCAAACAAAAACTGCATCTGGCAGCTGGTGGCCCCCACCCAGTACCGCATCTCCCTCCAGTTCGACTTCTTCGAGACCGAGGGCAACGATGTGAGTGGGGGGGAGCGGCTCCTCTGTGCTGTGTGCCACCCCCGACGCTGCTGGTGGCCCTCGGGGTGGCACCAGCCGTGTCCCCAGCCCCGTGTCACCCCCACAGGTGTGCAAGTATGATTTCGTGGAGGTGCGCAGCGGGCTCACGGCCGACTCCAAGCTGCACGGGAAATTCTGCGGCGCCGAGAAGCCCGACGTCATCACCTCGCAGTACAACAACATGAGGATCGAGTTCAAGTCCGACAATACCGTCTCCAAAAAGGGCTTCAAAGCCCATTTCTTCTCAGGTAGAGCTCAGCACGGGCGTCTCCTGCCCTCCCTCACCCAGCCAGCCCCTCCCTGCACCCCCAAATCGCTGCTAATGCTCCCCTTGCCCACGCTGGGGGTGCAGCCCCCGGTCCCAAAACCCTCCAGCCACAGGTAGCCTGGCTGGCAGCACATTTTGGGAGGTTTTCTCCCTTTTTGGGGGGACAATTGGCTCCTATTTCACAGGTCGGGGTGCTGTCAGTGGGTCCCCAAATGACCAGGGGGTGCTGGGGTCCAGCTGTGGTCAGGGATGTGCTCGGCCCCGGGTGCTGCACCCCTCGGGTGGCATTGCCAGGGTGGGGGGACGGTGACACCCCGCTCTGCTGCTGCTGCTGCTGCTGCTGCTGCTGCTCCCCGCTCTGCTGCACGGCGCCGCCTCCCTCCGCATCCCGGCGTCAGCACCCGGCCACGTCTGCGCTCCTCGGAGCGACCCCTCCTCCCAAAACACCATCACCCGCCTCTCCCTGTCTGCCCCACCGCTCTCCTCTCCCGGGTCACCCCGCCAGGAGACGGTGTCACCCTCCATGGGTCCTGTGGGTCGGGATGGGGACACGGAGAGCAATCTGGATGCAGCCCCGGGCTGGGGGCTGCCACGGTCCCCTCGGTGTGGCACAGTGCCCTGGGCACCCTCCCGGCTGTGACAGTCCCGCAGCACCTCCCGGACCCCACCGCGAGGCCATTTTTGAGGGGCAGCTCGGCTGCGGGAGCAGCGGGACCGGCACCACCCGGAGCCCCCCGGGATCCCCCGGAGCGGCGCAGCCCCGCGGGCCGGGGCTCCAGTGTCTTTGCTTTATCTGTTTAATTAAAACCAAGGCGAGTAGGGCGGCCCAGGGGGCCCAGCCGTCGGGAGCCGGCACCCTCCACAAAGTGATTCCTCGGGGAAGCCCGGCGGGACCACGGGGCAGCCGGGTGAGTCTCCCCCCCCTTCGGACTCCTTCCCTCTCCCCTTTTCCCTCCTCTTCCTCATCCCGCTGGGATGTGCGGTGACAACAAACCACCAAACCCTCTCCTCCACCTTCCCCTGCTCAGGTCTCGGGCTTTCCCGGCAGCAGGACCACCCTGGAGGACTTGGCCACAGCGGGGTCCCTCCTCTGGTCCCCCCAGGGTTGCTCCCTGGGCAAAACCTGTCCCGTGCGGCCCCTTTTTGGCCGCGGAGGGTCCCCGTGCTCCGGACGAGCCCGGTCCCTCGGTGCCGCGGGCAGCCTGGCCGTTCGGGCTCCCGTTTTTTCCCGGTGAAGACGTGACCCCTTCCTCCTCCTCCTCTTCCTCCTCCTCCTCTTCCTCCTCCTCTTCCTCGCGGGCCGGGGCTCCGTCGGAGCGCGTTCCTCCCGGGAATCCGCCACGGTGTCGGCATCCAGGTACGTCCCCCCGGCTCTGGCCCGGCGCTGGGGGGTCCGCAGCGGGGGGAGAGGCGCTGCCAGGGGGCTGCGGGGGCGGTGAGCAGCCCGGAGCCGTCGGATGCCCGCGGGGGAGAGCGGTGAGCGCACGGCGATGCCGGGGGGCGGCGAGCAAGGCTGGTTGGAATAAAGGATCGCTAAAGACACCGACCCGGTGCGCTTCTTCCCGCTGCCAACTCTCTCCTGCTCTTGTCTCGCCCGCCCAGGCTCCCTCCGTCCCGCCAGCTCCCCCCGCGGTGCTGGAGCTGCTCTGAGCCCAGAAGCCCCTTCCCAAACCCAAAAGGGCCTTTTCCGCCTCGCTTCCTCCTCCCTCACACCGAGGAGACGTCAGGTTACAGCCTCCGCTTGAGAGGCGGCCGCGGGGCCGGGGGGCTCCAGGAGGAATCCCGGCCCCTNAGAGAAGAAGCAGCAGCTGCAGCCCCCGAAATCTCGCCCGCCCGGCCTGAAGTTCCGCATGCAGAAGCGGCCGCGGGGCCCCTCCTGAGCCTCTCCATCCTCTCCGTCTTTCTCAGGAACTCCGCGGCCCCGGCGCCGTGTGGGAGCACGGTGGGGCC